>VYZM01003407.1:450086-528844 GCA_013398915.1 Dromas ardeola
CCCGGGCGGCGGGGTTACACAGTTTCCCAGTCAGCCACCGGCCCCGCAACCGCCCCTGCTGGCCCGCCCGCCGCTCCCGGGCCGGGGGTTACCCGCAGCGAAACCTCCGGTCCCCGCAGAGCCAGCCCCGCCGAGGGGGCTGGGGCCGCGCCACCTCCGGCGGCCCTGGCGAGGATTCGGTTCCTCCCCCTCCTCCGGACGGCCCCTGCCCGGCCGCGGTCCCGCCTCGGGGTCAGCGGCGGATGAGCGGTTTGCCCCGCTTAATCCCCCGCAAGCGCCGGCAAAGCCGGGAGGGCTCGGCCCGCTCCGGACAGGGCGCGGCGGGGGGCGCCGGGGCGGCCCGGCCTCCCCTCCCGGCAGGGACCGGGCGGCCGCTGAGCGTCCCGCGTGGGCCACAACCAACCTGGGATGGCGGCACGGCCGCGTCCGGAGCCGGGCTGCAGCCTCCCGGGCCCGGTGCACCCGACGGAGGATAACACTCCTGTCGTCCAGGGAGCATCCAGGGCGGCGGCAGACTCGGTATAGCAGAGCTGCGAGCCTGGCCCTGGGGCTGCCGGTGGCTGTGCAGCCCTGCGTCAAGCTAATGGACTTAACCTGGCCTGCTAAAAATAATTGAGATCTGGTGCGTGCACAGGGCTCACGTTATTACCCGTTGCGGAGAGGTGACTACGCTGTGGCAGCACAACATAAGTACACCCGTGACAGCAGGGTGAAGTTGCAAGACATGCTATGCAAAAGTTGGGAAGTGGATGAATTTTTATCAGTAGAGCTCCTGTGTGATATACAAGCTAATCTTTAATTATGATTTTTAGGTTTTCTTTGGAGGACCCCTGCCACATCCACTGCAAAGAAGCAGCCAAACTTAATCATCACCGGGGAGCGTGTGCCTCCATTGGGGACTTCTGCTGTCGTGTTGAGTTTGTCTCCTTCCATTTTGCTAATAACATTTGGATGTGGTGTTTGTTTTCAGACAGGCCTGGCAGTAGGGGATTTGTTTCAGAGCTATCTATGTTCTACGTCTTTCACTAATACAGAGTCGAGACAAGTAGTTCATGGATGGCCTTTTCATGTGAATATATCCGCGATGGGAAAGGCTGCTTGTCCCATCCCAGACATCAAAGAAATCACATGGACAAGAAGCCTTAGAAAATTTCTCACTGTGGGAAAAGTCAATAGAAACTTCTGTATTTTTAAACCCCTAAGCTAAACAGCCATGAGCCAAATATATTTAAGGACAAGAGGCCTCCGTAATTCCCTTCGTCAAAGCACTACTTCTTTACTGTATAAAAGTTGTTAACATTTTTAGACTGTGCACAGCATTATGCACATAGGAACTCAGGAGGAAAAGTTTAAGGTGCCATATAGTCTTTATGAGCTCCTTTCATTGGTGGCTGCTCTGTCCCTTCATAACCTTTCCTCCTCCGCTGGTTGAGAACCTACAAAAATACAAATATGAGCTTCCTAGTTTTAGAATCCCATTTTACTAATTGGGGTTGGAAGCACTAGCAGAATAGGGCCTCGGCTGTAAAAACATCCGTATTTTTTAGGCTTGAATTGCTACATGAGAGGCATTTGTGAAAGCTTTCCCCTCCCCGAGCAAAGCTCTCATTGATTTTAGTTATGCTTGTGAGTACCTAGCACCCACTGCCTTCAGCCTGCGTGTCTGGCTGGATGGCAGGTCACATGCAGAAGCATGACAGTCTAATCCTCCCATCACGCAGAAGCTTGACCAGAATGCACCATGAAAAAAGGCTAAAAGCCTCTCAGAGGAAAGCTAGGTACAAAAAGGGGACGGTGCAGACTCACACCTCTCCTCCCAGACAGAGCTGGCGTGCATCCGAGGCCTGGAGCAAGCAGCTGAGAAGTGCTTAAGCACAGTCTTAGGAGCCAGAAAAGAGAAAAATTGCAGCGATTGGTTCATATGTCACCTTCCACTCCTAGCAGTGCTGTCTGAAAACAAAACTATTGCCGCCCACCTTGCCTGTTTCTCGCTATCTGTGTGCCAAAGTCACTGTCCCGTAGCTCTGAAGGCCTGAAATTCCCTGTGAGCTCTCCATCTTCCGTCAAAGGAGCCTCGAAGGCGAAAATCTGATGTGATGGACAGAGCTGAGTCCATTTGGAGTGAAGTGTTGTACATACTTTGGTCTCACGTATTCAGGTGAACTGGTCTGTGAAACTCCCCAAAACTGGTATCTGTTTCATTTAGATGATCCTGAATCACGTGTAAGTAACGACAGCCCGTTGCTGCAGAAAGGGCCCTAGTTTAAACCAGTAAAAGTCACAACCAGCCTCTGAGGCCTATAAAGGTAGGCACTGCTCAAACAAACAAGGAGTTTCAGCCCTTAGTGAATGGCAGTCTATGTGTCAAAAAGACACTGATTGTGCTGGAGAACTTAGGCATGAGGTGATTAAGTGACATACAGTGTCATGCAGCCTAGCCACACTTCTCCCTTCCCTTTATTTCACTCCTTCGTGTTCTTCTTTCTCCATCTCAACATGTCTTGGCTTTTACCCTTCTTTTTCCCAAAAATTTATGGCTGTGCTTTTCTCTAGGAAGCCTTCCAGAAGATATTTCAAAGTTCCTGAGAGAGTGTGGGTATATGCTTCCTCTCCCCTCAAATAAATTTGAAATAATAAAGGGCAAGTGTTATGTATTCACAATATCTAGGTACGTATAAAAAGATAAATTAAATGTGCTCATCTCCAGCTGTACCTGGTACGAGGTTAAGTTGTGCTTAATACCATGAGACAGCATCTGTACTACACTATCTTTTTAACAGATTGCAGTTGGATTGGTTTCAGACTCTCTCCTTGCCTTTCAACATAGTTTTTAACTTCATTAGAAATATTGTGTGTGTAAGTCTGAAAAGTATTTTTAAATTACTGTGTGTGAAATGTGAAAGCAGTGTGAGCAGACACCCTTTTATAGCATCTTCAAAATTAGATCATACTAGACAATTGCTTATAGAATAAGTCTTATTTTTCATTGTAATATAATGGACCAGAAGCATACGTAAGTAGAATTGGACCTTTTTTACTTCAGAACTGATAAACTCGGACTTTCACGTTCCTGGAATCTTCTAATGGCAAAGATGCTCTTGTGATTAATGTGCCAAATTAAGACTATAATTTATGTAATAAAGTATTTCCTGAATTGTGAAAGTCCTTACTACATCCAAATAAAGTCAGGATCCTGCTGTTCTGGACACTGTGGACCCCCTACAAAAGGAGGTCCTCTTGCTGTTGGGCAGAGCTGAGCCATGGAGGGCTTTGTGGGACCTAAGGCACATGTTCCCTCTTTCCATCTATTGTCTTTTCTTTATAAGTGAGCTTTTAATACTACTTTAACCCATGAGGAGGTCTTTTGGTGGCTAGTTATGTACATATGCAAATAACAAGTGACGCACAAAAAGATCAGCAGATACATAAAAGATAACTTAAAAAAACAAACAAGCACATTTAACTAGCAGAAGAGAGACCACCACTATAAGAATTAAAGAACTTACCTCTCTGGGGAACTGCTTTTTGACCTCTCTGGCTGCTTAACTGAGCACAGCCTGGAGCAAATATGAGGAACTCCTCCCCTTCTGGTGTTTATTACAGAGAAACAATACTTCCTGCGACACCTGAGTAAATATCCTCTAGGAAAACCACCACATAGTTTGCTACAGCTAGCTTATTACTCCTTTGATGATAAATGCCATCCACCATAATGAATTACCAAGCCATGCCCAAAAGCATGAGTTTTTTATTGAATGCATAGATTTCTCTGAGGCAGCCCCACGCTTTGCCAGATACTTTCTTTAGTTGATCAAAAGAGCTCCGTAACCCTTTTTGAAGGTCTTAGATGCGTGATCCTTGTAATCACATTTAAGGGGCTGGTTAGCTCAGGAGATTGTTAATAGGATACGGAACCTTTCACATCCAACCCAGATCAGTGCAGATGAAAAGTTGTGACTATTTGACAGCTCTTTTGTGTCTTGTGACCTAACCCAGTTCCTAAAGGAGAAATATTTGTACCACTTTAAATTTACAGAATGTGGTTTTCCGGCTTTTTTAACTACAACGTGTAATACAGAACATTTGACAAATGGGAAAATAATTAAAGAGCTCAGTGGTAACTAATGAGTCCAATTAAAATTGCAATCAAAAGAATTTCGAAAATCCCACTCCAAAACTATCTCCACAGTCTCAACAAGCCCATAAGCACAGGTGAGGGTTATAGTAATCAAAAAGCAGGAACTGCTGTAAAGTAGGAGTGATTTAGAAAACTGACAGTTCTTCACTAAAATTTCTCTGTATCAGCCCCTGTCATTAGACCCAGGAGCTGCACATCCAGCACAGAATATTGCATTTGGATGGTGATAGCCTAACTGGCACTTATTGATTCATATCCAGTAGGGGAAAAAAATAACAAGCAAACATACGCAAGGCATTTTTCTTTAAATTTCACAGCTCTTTCTACTTCACAAGGTTTGAGGTAACAAAGTTTTAGTGTTTTGCAGGTATTGTTTTTGATCAAAGAAAGTCCTAAGTCAGTTCAGTTTGAACTCATGTCTCAAACTGAATTTAAAAAAATGCTCTTAAATTTTGGTTTGTTGTTTGTTTTTTGTTTTTTTTTTTTTTTTTTAATAGAATATCAGGAAAAGAAGTACTGGAAAATTGGGAATTTAAAACTTTCGATAGTTATTCTAAAGATCGCAGGAGAGAAGATCAGGGTCCAAGTGATAACTACAGAGAATATTCATGCTACAAAATGGCTCCTAATGTCAGTTGCTTAGAGAATAAACTTATCCCTTCCTTGGAACGCACTGATCACCAAAATAACCTTAAAGGATTTTGCTTACGTGCAGTGACGTGAACTAGTAAGAAGAAGAAGGGACATCTGAGGATTGCTGCTTTCTGGATACCTGAGTGAAACGTGAAGTGTTAACCTTGAAAACATGCAGGTAAAGATTTGGGGTTGTAGTACTGCCATTTCCAAGCATGCAGACAACAGATCCCTCAGAGTCATAAAGTTAGCAAAGCATGAAGTTAGCAAAGGGTCATGTTGTAAATACAGCACTTCCCCTATTATCTGCTTAGAGATTTCAGGTTTGGCACTTTTTTTTTTTCCCAAATTATTTTGAATCAGTTGTACAGAGGGTCTCAGTGCTCAAACATCCATGTCATATAGATTAAATCCTGAAGCAGCAGGACCATGTTATGCACAATCCCAGTGAACAAAAATATATAATATGTAAACTAGGTATTTCTTTACAGCTTTATTTCTCCATAGTCCCTGAAGGTTTAGGTAATCATCAGCCTGGCACTGAGAAAAATACCAATTAAGCAAAAACCACCATTAATATTAGTAAACACAAATGTACTTTGTTATATAAATAAGACTGTGAAGTAATGAAGTATAAGTCAGCATCAATGTATTGATAATTCAAGCAGTTAAATTAGTGTTTGGTACATACATCTAGTTATCATCTGTGCTACTCTGTTACATACTTACAGGAGAGTTGAAAAGGTCTTTAACTTAAAAGGATCTTTAACTAAAGATTCCCCAGCAGAATCTTTCCATAAGATTATTTACACTTATGACCTAACATCCAGTCTGAGTTCATTGCATACAACGTGCTGCCATTTAACCATGTTTATTAATGGGGCAAATAGGGGTCTTTTCATATCAAGAGATAAAAGAAGACTCCGTGTTGAACAATTGTGACTTCTTTTCTGCCTCTAAAGGGATCACAGTACTCAAACAGAAGTGTCAGCCAGGAATGACAGATAGCATTTTGTCTGAGTGAAAAGGAGAGGGAATCAGTCTTGATCAGCAGCAGGTGCACGTACAATTCTGTACAGCAAGTAGCCTCTGGGATCCACCTGACTACTAGATCTCTAAATCACTCGTTTACTTTTCTTCTACCTAATATGATTTTTTCGATCAGCCTTGGCTAGTGCAAAAGATTCTCCATGTTCACAGTTCTCACAAACACCCATGGCAATTCTTCAAAGTTAAATGTCAGTCACTAAAGACATTCTGGCTTACGTAAAACCAGCTTCTCTCAAGACTGAGTCGGTTCCAGTAGCCTTGGCAAGAGTCACAGGACACCAGCTCCTTAATCTGTGATTAACTGGACATTGTGGTCTCCATTTGGAAAAATTAAGCTTCTAATCCTTGTAATATGTAAAAAAATCTGTAAAATGTAATCTAAATACTCAGGAACAAGATGGAAAAAAGATAACCTAAGGAATTTAATGAATTTTATTTTGCTATGCCTTCTTTTTAATACCATATTTTTTAAAGCTAATACCATGATTTTGAAGGAATTTGACTTATGAAGTTTGCAAATTTGAGGATGGAAGTGCTCAAATTACTATTCTTGGGCAATTTCGAGTTTGGAATATCACATAATATGCAGAATACTTCCAATGAATACACAGAATGTCTCAAGCATTCTTTGTTCTGCTCATTTTTTCCTATTTTACACAGTTTCATACGTAGCAGGAGCTTGCTATCTAGATCTTCCTCCCCTTGGAGCCAGAGGTAGCAAGCACATTGCCAGACTTCACACACTTCACGAATCCACACATCGCTAATCCCAAACAGTTGCAAAATAAGAAATAAATTAACCCGAGAAAATTCCCTTTTTTTTTTCAGGCACAATAAAAAAGAGACAGGCTGTTTGTATCACACTAGCCCCAAATGAAGAATGACAACGTAATCTGAGAATAACCTTAAAAGTTTGTTTTGAAGTTTTTCTCCGTTATTTTGACAGTGCTATTATGAATTCTGCAACCTCCTAATCTAGAGGCACACGACAAATGAGTTTTATAAGCAGTTTCCTATTCATGAGCCTGTCATTAATCTCTGAGGATGTTCCAAAGATAGCCCTCAGAGGATTTGGATTTGTCGTCTTCTTTTTCTTTTTAATCCAGTTAGGGAGTATAGCAAACAGTGACACAAACAGGATTACATTTTGAAGGGGCCCATGCCCGGTTGTGCAAGCGGCACACAGACATGCTCAGCTCTGGTTCCCTGCTCTGCAGTTTGCTCTCTTCCCAACTGCTCCTCCTCCTCCTCCTTTCTGGCTGATTGTAAACACTTTTGAAAAAACTTATTTATTTTGTAAAAATTACAGATTTAAAAAAAAAAAAGAAAAAGAAGACAGAAGGAGGGAAGCTGTGTGTCATCCTGATTTTCTCTGTCTTTATTACTGTACTTGTGTCCCAGTGCTTTACCAGTTACCCATATGTAGCATTTCCAACACTTCTTTTCCCTGGATGATGGGACAGCCTTGTCATTTCGGGTGCTAGCAGGAACGGAGGCAGTTCTTCTCTGCTCCTGCTGAGTACTTCCAACATTTCTGTGGTGATGGTTTTTTTAGAGGCAAATCGTCATTAGGACTTTCCAGGTAACAAGGACTTTTTGAAATAAAAACACTGATTTTAAACACCGAGGGTAATTTAAACACTGAAGTAAAGTATGAAAGGCACCAGTAGATTATCCGTCTCAGAATATCTTCAAATCAAGGCAAAGTATTTAAAACAATGAGAGGCTGTTAAAACATTAAGAATCCTGTGTTCCTGGAAGTATTAATTGCGTATTGATTATGGCAGCTGGTGTGCTAAATGGCCCCAATTGCATTATCCATGACCACCTCTCTCCATTATATATAACTCCTCCAATTTCTCCCATTAGCTGCAAAATTTATCAGAAAATATTTTTTCTTCCATGTTATTGTCAGGAAAAAATTCTTTAGGACCAAGACCAATTGATACAGACTTCCATTAGAAAAATACCTGGTTTGGGATGGTTTTTCTTTTCATATTAGATTTTGAGACCTACAAGGAGCCAGTTTCTAATCTGTCCAATGGACTGATTTTATAGATTCTTAGGACTAATATAAGTTATCTGGAATGACTGGCTTTGGTATTTCATATAAGCTGCTATAGTTAGCAAGGGTCCACATTTAAGGAGATGCCTGATAATATATTCCGTCAAAACCACTCATAAGGCAAATGAGATAAAGTTAATAACCCCCCCATGTGTGTTTGACCAGAGTCCCAGTTCTCAAATGCATCTTATCTGTGCTATATTATGGTTGTCATTGTAAAAAATCAAAATAAATGTCAAAGAAAGCATTTTGTAAGTTTATATATAATTTCTACATTAGGTAGTACTGTTTCTGTTGCTCCTTTAAATTATGCCTCAGATAGTATCTGACATGGTTCAGTATGATCTGTAAGTCACAACAATATGGCAATTGTCCAGAGTAAAGAAAATTATTGAATAAGCTCTGAAGGTTTCAATAAACAAGATTTAAATTAAGTCAAAAAGCCAACATTCAAAAACACAAAGCCAACAGTCAAAAAAGCTTGTTTACTCCATTCCATTATCTAGAGAGCAAAGAGGACTGTACTGCGTGTGTTTGTTAAATAATATACCTTTGCAAAGCTGAGGTAAACTTATCTGGCTGTTCTTTAAAACATTTAAGTTGCAATTAGTGTAATGGTCCAGCAGTTACTGTGTCTAGCTGCTCTTCAGTGCCAGAATGAGATCTTTAGTTTGCCTCTTAAAACTGTTTTTTAAAAACCTACAGAGGAGCCATAATGGATCTAACCATGTGGAAGTTTCCAGTCCTGGAGATGAAAATGCTCTTTATGAAGGTGCTCTAATGTACAGGTTGAGTGGCATAAATTTTGCTTCTCAAACTCAGCAGCCTTTGCAGCTGCTAATGCTGAGCTGTCTCTGGGGAACGGATCATGCAAAGTTTCACCCACTGCTACAAAGCCAGGCACCGAGAACAGCTTTTCCCAAGATGTGATCTGGCCTCATTCCTGGGCAGTCTTAAGCACAGCCTGTCCTAATGACAGTTTTTGGCTTTGCAACCATGATAATGTTGTCTTCATCTAAGCTGTATGTGCTACACATAATCATTTATAATAACTAATGCTATTTCCACCTCCCCCACCCGTCCTTACACAATTATGAACACACAAACACACTATTTGGAAAGGCCACATGAATTTTCAGATGTCAAGCCAGTCCCTAATTAAGAATTGGGATGAGGCATTTTATATGGGGTTGACTTATCCCACCTTTGCCTGTTATAGTGCTTTCTGTACCTTTCTTTGATGGAGCTGGAATTGCTCACTGCTGGAGGACCGAGCTGGACTGGATAGCCCACAAGTTTGGTTCCCAGCTATGGAAATCCGGTGTTACCGCTGCAGCCACGTGGCCTCAGGATTAGGGTGTTTTCCTACTCTGTTGTTGCCCACCACGCTCTCCTGCGGAGAACATCCTCAGCACAAGCCAAGACTGTCTCCTTTTTCCCTTTTTGCTAAAACACCCTAGTTAATCACTGCTTTCACACACAACTGAGGCAACAATGCAATTTTTGATTGTTTTGCTAAGCCGTGCGGAGGCCAGGGCTGCTGCTGCTATCCTGCCTGCGCTGCCGGCCTCAATCAGCCTGTCTAGTGCGGAAGAGGTTGTTTTTTCCCGGAGATGGGTTTGTGTCCTGAGGTTCCAGCTTTGATTGTGGCAACTGCCTTACTTAGCAGGCACCACAGGACGCAGAGGGAGAGAGAAATCAGAACAGCGGGGGGAGGCCAGCGCTCCCTGCAGAAGCCCAGCAAAGAGCAGGGCCACCCACCGCCTCCCCTGCCTGCGGCTGACAATTGAGCTTGGATTTCTACCTTCAGTTCTGCCTGAATCCAAGGAAAGGAGCTGTGTGTAGCAAGCAGAAAATTGCCTACAAACTTTCCGCACATATAAGCAATTACTGTTTTTTTTTTTTTAAAAAGGGACTGCAGCTTAGAAGAGATGCTAAACCTTATCCCCGTATCTTGCCACGCAACGCAAACCTTCTGACTGCTCCCTTTGAAGTGCTCAAAGGACAGTGAGCCTGATTCTCTGCTGCCAGTACCTGTCTGACTCAAGAAGGAACTCCCAAATTCGGTATGTGAAAGCTACCTCATCTGGCTTAGTGTTCAGAACGCTACTGCATGCAAGTAACAAACAGCTAATTACTATATTTGTGTGAGGGAGTTCAATATGGCACTATTTTCTAGTCGGGGAGCAGATATGAGTTTCTGATTATCAGATGCACCTATTAAGATTTACGTTCCTAACTCTGATCTCATTCAAGGTAACAGTAAAACTTGCGTTGGTTTGGAATGGGCTAGGGACTGACTCTTGACAAGCAATATTTTTGAATGAAATTCAGTTATTTCCCTTACTGCCTTTTTAGATGTGTGACAACAGTAAGGAGCAATACTTTGCATTTTCTGTCACTTTATATTCCTAGGATTTCTGAAGATGCCACAGTCTACACGCACCTCATCAGCCCATTGCCAGACATGTTGCAGTGGGCAGTAGGAATCTCCATGCTCTCAGACAGCAGGAAAGATTTCCATTTGGAAATCTGATACAGAAGACCCGCTGCACAGAAAGCAACAGGGCACCTCAGATGGCTGTCTCAGGAGGAGCAAGGCGCGGGATATGATGTGTTTTGCACCTGTTATGCAACAGAGAACAATTTGCCAATTAATTCAGGTAGTGTTAGGGAGAAGAGATAACATGTCTTGGATTTCCTGCTCTTAATTTATTGAACAGCTAGGCCCTTGGGACTAATAAAAAGTATTCCATCAGGGTGCAGGAGGTCTACAGTTTCTGATATAATAGAAAAATACCATCTTTCAGAACGGCAAAGAATCATTAACTGATGCAGACCTTGCACAAAGAGCATCTCTGTTGGACTATTTAAATAAATGTTCTATCTTACCTTTAAACTGTACTCCCTGATGGTCAAAATGATAAACAACAAGGTACGTGGGGTGAGTGGTTACCCATTTCTTACCCCTCTGTTTCTTTACAGTGACCAGCCATGAGAAAACAAGGTAGGAAATAACCTTCCCATCGCTTTCTCCTGGCACATAGGTGACAAGAGACTTTAATTTCCTAGGCACTTCTTACAGGGGACTGTGTCCTAGGACCTAGGTGACAACCTGAAGTGACTCAATTCCTAAACCCACTAGGGCTCCATTACTTTGTGTGTTTACTTAGGAAATAACTGTGGAAATAACTCATAAAAGACTAACTCAGTTTCTTTCTCTGTGCAGCTTCATTAATACAAATGGGAAGAACAGGTAATACAATAGAAAGTCTTTTGGCTTGACAGCAAATTCCCAGAATCTTCTCACTTTCAAACTAATAAATAAATCAAATGTTCCTTATTCATGAAGATGGCAGTACCATCTTACAATGCTTGCTCTGATGCCAGGTGCAGTTTAACTAAGACAAAGGGTCTTTTTTTTTTTTCACTTAGAGGGCAAGGGCTTATTGAGGTACCAGCTGATCTAAAAGTGATAGCATTTTTCTGCAAAAGGGCATTTAAAAATGAATCAATGCTGAGTTAATATTCATCAAAGAACTGTTTTTTTAACTAGTTCTAGTTTATACCATATTTATTGGGCCTGCCAGTTGGAAGGTCTGTACCTAAGCTCGGATGATTATGCATCTCCTGATTTGTAGTCTTCTTGTGCAGGCATGCTAAAATGGATTTATCAAGGAACCAGTGGAGTTATGATCAGTTATAACAATAAACCACTGTCCTGCCTCTTAGCAGATACATTATCTCTTTTCCTGTCTTTTCAAATTAGGCAGCTCTGTCTTCACTAGTTTAGGGACACATCCCCAGTCTGTAAAGACTGTTTCACAACGTGCTGAGGTTCAATCTCAGTTTTATCACGAGATTCATGACTGAAATCTTCAAATCAAACTGCAGACACGTCGTCTATTTTCTAGTTGAAGTAGTCGTGCTTTCTTCCATGGAGAGGAAGCTGTATCCTCTGAGAGATGTGTAATTCATCCTACAGAAAACTGAGAGCTAAAGAAAACCTGTTTAGTTTGCAAAGTGGATGATGTGGCAGCCTCTAAATACCTTCAGTGCAGAAGTACCTTGTAGGGAAGCCCCCCAAGACAGACTGAAGTGCTTACAGTCAAAGATGCAGTGACATATTAGAATTATGTCTGACCTCCAGCCTTCGAACAGCTTCTGGGAAGTCAATGTGATTCATGTGGCTTCCAGACAAACCTCACCAGCAGTAACTTTCTTAAGATTCTGGCTGGAGCTGCTCAAAAAATTAATTCCAACTTCTGTCAGTCTTCTCTGAGTCTCCTTCATGTTTGTCACCCTGGGTCAGTCTCAGGTGTGTTGCAATCAAAGTCAGTTGATTTGGATTTCCTCGCCAGCACCTCGCTGACTGCTAGCAGGATCGGGACCTGTGCTTTTGTTCTCTAGATATCTGAAAATATCATTTTGTCTCATGTATCATATGTTCTGCAGTTTCTAAATCCAACCAGGTAAACTGGGATGATCAATGACTGTGATTATAGTTAATAACTGCCTCTACAACTTACCTTGAGCGGCTTCTTACTCAAGAAGAGAAACAAGAAAGTTACGTTAAATAGGTAGCACAAACCTTTGTGTAGTTATATATAACACTGAGATGGGTTTTTTATTTTGCTGTCTTTTTATGTTCTGTGAAATCTTTCTCAAAGGAGAAAGTTTCACTAAAGTGGTAATGGAACATTTTTATTTACTATTTTCTCCATGTTTACTATTTAGTATTTTCTGTATTTACTATTTTCCCATATATCTGGGTTTGGGTTTTCTTTAGTTTAGAAGCAGTATAACAAAGACAAAAATGTGGAAGACAGAATTCAAGGCTCATTCCTCATCAAGGAAGATATTTTAGAGAATGCTCCTCAATGCCAAGACAACTTCCCTCTCAGTCCTTCAAGAAGGTGACTTGCAAAGAAAGCAACACAGTCCATAACACCATGTTTATTCATTTCACACAGGTCTGTAGACAGCGTACAGCTGCCTCCGGAGCAGAATTAGGCCTGCATTGCTATCGAGGGACCTGGCTCAGAGTCGTCAAGAGATTTTTGCAAGTAGCTCCTGTTACTGCTAATGGGAATGTGACAAATTAATCTCTCAGGTACAGATGAGAGAACAAATCCATTCAGGTTCAGAATAAAAATACTGTCAATGTTTGAGGAACTACAGAAAGCTGAACCATGTAACAACAACCACCAACAACAGAATAATACTTTTGGCTTGTTAGTATCATGCTGTCTAAAATCAGTACAGGTACAAAGATAATGCAGTATGTCCCTCCACTCTTCCGCTTCCGCTGGGATTTTTCTTTGTAGTGTCATATTGATAAATTGCAACAGCATTATTCCAGCTTCTAAGAAAACCTAGGAATGAGTAACATAAATATTTAGCCTGAAATCCACATTTTAAGGGCAGAACTGAAAAGACAATATAAAAGCAAAAGAAAACAAAACAAAAACCAAGGGGAAAAAAAAAAGCATTGATTACATTTTCTTTGGTAAAACAAGTAATTTTTATATTCACTTGTTTACGCTTTATTTAAAATATAAGCGGATATTGCTATCATAAACACATGAATGCTTATTTGTAGTACACAAGTTGCTCCAGCTATTTTCTGTTTACTAGTGTGATTTCATAACTTCTTCCCAGTAAGTATTATTTGTTTACAGTTGGACTCCTTACATCCCAATAAAGCAAAAGTGCTTCAATGTTACAATGAAATCCTGCAAATTTACTGTTATCTGGGAACCAGTCCTACCAGTGTGTCTTTCAAATTTCCTGCTCCACTGCTTTAAAATGCTAACACTAAAAGGGACATCACAGGGACAACTGTGAGAAAGATTTAAATCTCTTACCTGGTTAGTACGGGACACATAGGTATCTAAACCAGGAAAAAGACCATAAAAGCTTATATTGGGAGACATCTGAACATGCTACAAAGACAAATGAGATTTTGCGTCATGGATGTTCAGATGTTTCATATCTGACCTTAAGAGACAAAAGGTTTATTGTCCTGTTCTGCCACTTGCATACTCGTGAAGAAATGATCATATGTTGAGAATGTGTCTGGTGCATGATGTGAGCCAACACAAACCTCTCTGAGATGCGGCATGTGCAGTGGTGCTGGACAACTGCAGAAGGCCACCCTCTCCCGGGCATATCTGCCCAGTGAAGGGGCGCAGGATGTCCTGCACAGACTGTTCCTGGCAATCCCTTGACGTTTATGGGAGGAACATGAGGTTGAACAGGCTCCCAGAGGGGCCAGACTGGCTGAGGGCGCTGCAAGGACCAGCTGCTTCTCAGGTTTCTCCCTACCAGTGCAGTGGGAGCGCGTGTAAGACATCCCAGCGGCAGTCCTACTAACTAGACAGCAGGACTTGGGAATGCCCTTCAAGGGCCCCGTCTGGATCACTCTGTCAGGACAGCCTTCCTGAAGCCATAGGTGGTCTCCCAGTGGACATGCAGCGTTTCCTGATTGACCTACTGATTGACAGCACTTCTCATTTAAAATGGGGAGTTAACCAACTCAGAAAATCTTGCTGCATACATTTAAATGTTAAAAATAGTGCTGATGCAGCAGCATTTGCTGAATATATAAATAACAACCTACTGCCTTAGCCTAGTTCAAAACCAATCAAAAAGGCACTACAAAAGACACCAGCCAAGAAGCCGCCTCCTGTGGTGCACTGAAATAAAAGCCAGCCCTGTGGAAATCAGTGGGTGCCTTGGTGGCCTGCTTTGATGCTGGCGTGGTGTTGAGTCATGAAGCGAGTCTGAAGATTTCTGTCCTGCTGCCTGAACTGAGAACGATGCCAAGGGAAGTGAGGCTCAGAGTGGCTCCTCAGTGTTTGAGGACCTGCCTCCTGCAGCCTCTGGATGCCTTGGAGGTCTATCAAAATGCTGAGGATCCTGAGGATCCCAGACAGCAAAATCAAGGCATTTCTTCATTTTGAAAAGCAGAGACAGCGCAGAAAGGAAGAGCTGGCCAAGCACACTTGGAGAAGCTCTTCAGGCACTCCAAACAAGCTAGCAGTCATCTGTTTCTTGTCACTGTTACAGCTGCACGAAATTTATTTCTGTTTAAACATTTTGGTTGTGGAGTCCCCTTCTCTGGAGACTTTCAAGACCCGCCTGGATGCAGTCCTTAGTAATGTGCTCTAGGCAATCCTGCTTTAGCAGGGGAGTTGGACTAGATGATCTCTAGAGGTCCCTTCCAACTCTGAAGATTCCGTGATTCTGTGATTCCGTGATTTTACCATACAAACCCCAAAAAGTCCAGGCTGGTCCCACTGAAGGAACTAGAAACACTTGTGAACTTTTCCCAAAAAATAGTTTCAAAATTACAGTTCATCTGTCAGCTTACCTACATCCAGTTCTTTTACTATAGTTTTGAAACCTGTAAGTTATATTTTTCTTGTGATTTATACTGAACATTTTTGTTTGTCTCCAGTTTGATTCCCCCAATTTGTCTTCTGGTCAGCAATTCAAGCAGCATCCATCATGCAGTTCTTTTTGCTAGACCTTAACCTTTCTTCTTCTGGCAAGGTAAAACCTCAGGACTCTGGGAGTTTTGTAGTTTACCATCATCTTGCTGTGCTCTCCCATACTAGAGCCAAGAGCAGCGCAGCTTCTGTGGCTAAATTCATAGACTACCTTCCTGTCTTGAAAGATCCAAAATGGGATTCCTAGATTTTAGCTACGTAAAGCTATCCATGAGCTGCTTCCTGTCTTGCTGGAGCTAAACTGGTACCCCACAGTGAGTTTTTTCACTATAAAAAAAGACTGGTCATGCACATAGATTCAGTACCCTGTCTGCAGGTTAGCTGCATTAGTCAGGTTTGCCTTACTAACTTTCTGTATAAAAGCTGAAGTTCATCAAATGTGGATGGAAAATACAGGGAATTGTAGCTAGCCAGAGGCTGCAGCTAGGTGGTTCATTTGTCACTCAGGATTAAAGTTCAGTAATTTATTTTCTTCCCTTTTAGTCTATGTCTTGTAGAAAGTCTAGATTTTAAGCACAACCTAGGTAAGAAACTTCACTTTCTCACTTCTGCCTCGGAGCTGCATTCTGTCAGCGTGAGCTGCTGGGATCGTTTCTTTCAAACTGCAGAAATGGAAAGAGGACTTCAAAATCTTCTCAGATAGATCTATTTTGTTGCATTAGCCTTGGGCCTAAGCTTACATGTGAGACCAACTTCCCAATTTATCCTGCTGCCCCAGTTTTAGCCCTATGTCTTAAGTGTGAAGTGAGCAAGATAAGTCAAGAAGCAGCAAAGGATGACAGGATGCGCTTGGGTGAAGCTCAGCCCCAGCCATGACAGGTGCCATGGCCATAACCATCTTCAATGTCCTGTCGAGAGCTCTAGGCAGCAGCGGACTAAATGGAAGCAGCAACTTATCCACTTAAAAATACCAAAATGAAATGAATGAAAATGGTGATGTCCTAGGTGAAAAATGTTGTATTTGGGAGTCCCAAAAGCAGTGCAGGATTGCAGCCAGGGACCTGGCCCAGAAGAGGAGTACGGAACATTCACGGGGTGTGTGTCATCAGGTAAGAAATACAGCTGCTGGAGATGCAGATATCCATGAATGAAATACAGAAGGAATACAGAAGGTAAAGTGTATAAGAATTGTCCAAGCATACCTACATTTCTGTTTGAATTACCAGAAACTTCTCCTGAGATGAGACTAGCTAAGCACGTAGTCACACACCACAGACCAGCAGTGCCATGATGGATCTTGAACCACAGTGTGCTCACTCAGCATGGCTTTCCAGATCAATGAACACCACATAACAGCCATGGCTCCTCGTTACTACAATTTCCTTTGCTACATCAGCTGAAAACATATATCTAAGCCTGCCTATGTGCAGGACTGCAGAAGGTCAGGACCAAAGGGTGTATTGGACAGCCAAGGCAGACCTACAGATATGAGAGATCCATATATTGTGCAATGTCAGAAACACATGTGGCAATTTTAAAATGAAATCATTGGCCACAAAGTCAGAGGCAAAGGACCAGACATTCACATGCCTTTTGGGTGAGAAACAATACACCCTGGAATAGTTAAAAAAAGCCACGACATGTCAGGAAACTAAGACAGCAAGGACTGCTACAATACTGCCTAACAGACATCCCACTGCAAACAGGAAAGAAAATTGGGCTGTGGGGGGAAGATGGGGAACTTCACCAAAGCTACAAATAGGACAGAGAGCTGGGCCTGCAGGAGAAACAGAAAACAACTGCTTGATCCTATCTGCAAATGCTTGTTTCCTATCAGCAATAGTGCAGGCTCGCCCAGCCCGTCTACAACCACCAAACAGCCACCGGAGTAAGGCTCTGTGTGGCAGAACGAGCTCTTTGGTCTTTCTGTTTTGTGAACAAGCATTTAAAATTGAACTTGAGACCCAGTTAGTACCTAATATGCTCAGTGACCCCCCCTTAACAGTACTTAATATGCACAGTGTCCCCCCTTTACTCTGTGCTGTTGGATTCTTGGATGATTGTGATTTTCAGACAACTGACTTTTTCCCAAATTTTTAAAATTTTGATGAGATGACTTATGTTAATGAGTCAGAAGACAATAAGTGGCCAGGCTACTAATGGACATTTAATAAAAATACAGAAAAATCTCTCACCTACCAAGGATAAAACCATCTACCTATGGTCTCCATTCCCACCTTCCTCCAGCTGACTAGCTAGCAAACAAAACTTGGGGGTTTAGCAGCACTACGAGTAAGAGATACAGTTTTCCAAATTATATCTGCATATACAAATATAGATGTTTTCTGATTTGTACGTGGGTTGTCCTTCAAAACCAGAACAGTCACTGGGTTGGTTTGGACATTGCTTGGCTACCTGGAGTTTTGTAGTTCATGTCTGGACAGTGTACATATTTGTTCAGTGATTCATTTTCCCCTATTAAGACTCACCTTGAAATTCCAATCAATAATAAAATAAAGCAGAACTGCAAATGCTCTGATCTGCTCTATCAGATTGCCCACTGCACAAACATTTGAGAAGAGTATCCCAAGTGATTTAACTGTGAAGCTCTATGCAGTAAACTGCTCCAGTAAAATGCACTGCATTAGGGACAGGTTACAGCTAACGCCTGGCAAATGATGCGAAACAGGCAGGGAAACTGTAATGATCATATGCTGGCATGTGTCTTCTATTTCATGAAAGTACTTCTGGCCGCCTGCACATTTTTTTAAGTGAAGTACTAAATGAGCCCATAGTTCAATAGACCTATGTGAAATACTTTAACAGCCTAAACGTTCCAGATGAGGCAAGGTAACAGCAATTTACAATGCACATACGTGCAAGAGAAATCTCTTTAGCCACATCTGAAATAGAGTTCACTAGTATGATTCCTGGCAGCCGATTAGTAATGCACCCCACATCTTACAGTTCGCACCAAGATACACAGAGGATTATCATGGACAGTTGGAATTGTAGGGGGCATTTCACTACAATAGGGTATAATTATACAAAGAGAAAATGGGAAGTTGAGCCTAATGATCCTTTGTTATGCCAAATGTTTATGTGGTAGGAAATCACAGACAGGCAAAGCAAGAATTTTCCTGGTGCATGGAGAATGCCCAGATACCTCTCATTGTTTTATAAAACTAAAGAGACAATAATACAATGTCCCTAAACCATTCTGAGGTGCCCCATCAGACAGACAGGAAAGGAAGAACTCTACCTGCTGCCTCTCTGCAGGATACAGATGTCCTTCACTCAGTCACTAACCTAGCCTGGCTATATTTATGTTAACTGAGACAGTCACAGCCTGTACAGGCAGGTCTGGAGATCCAGCATGCACAGCGCAGCTGATGCCACAGTTCATAAATAATAACATATTTCTATAAAGTCTCTGAAGGCACCTTTTTCTTATTTACACTTAAGTAAAAATTGGCTACGACCATTTAGGTCTTATGGTCACCAGGGGCATGTAATTTTCTCTGTATATTTACCACTTTCTTTTGTAGCTGTGTTATTCTCCAGAAGTGTGAGGTACTTACTGATCACACAATGTATATAGCATTGTTTCTAGAAACTAATTTCATAGAATCATATAATTGCCTAGGTTGGAAGGCACCTTTCAGATCATCTAGTCCAACCATCAACCTAACTCTGACATAAACCATCACTAAACCATATCTCTAAGCACTGCGTCTACCCGTCTTTTAAATACCGCCAGGGATGGTGCCTCAACTACTTCTCTGGGCAGCCTGTCAGGTCACTTTCCATTTCCTGCAAGGTACGTCCCACATTCAGAGGAAGGAAGAACTTTATGTATCCAGAACAGAAGTTATCAGCCTGAGCATCTGAGCCCTTAAACTGAAAGGATCAGACAGCACTTGGCTTAGTTCTCCAATCTGGAGGAAACTCTTTTAACTCCAAACATGTGGGCAGTAGTAGACAGACACAGAGACGCTCGCACTCCCTCAAACACCCTTTCAGTGGCTTCCTGCAGTGCAGCAAATGCTACACAAACCCTTTTGTGTCTGAATGCTACTTTTCTCAATAGTCGACTTCCTCACAGGGCTTTTGCGTATGCAACCTGTATGCCCCCATGCCCTGCCTTTCAGACACCTCCATTCCCTTGGCTGGCCTGCGTGGCTCTAAGGGCTGGCACAGTCTTCTCTGTCCTCTGGAGGGTTTCCTTGGACCAGGAGGGGAGCCATCAGAAAGAGGCAGAAGAGGAGCCTTCCACCCTGCTGCCTTCTCACACCCTTTCACAGGAACATACTAACACATGATAACTGGTAAGCATTTTAAAGGTCCCCCATTTAAGCCAAGAGTCTCTAGATAGGGGTCCACCCTTGCTGGTATAAGGTGCACTGAAAGGGCTGCGGTGGCAGGTGACTACTAGAAAACATCATTATCAGCTGAATCAGTGGTATTTCCAGACCCATGAGACATGGGTGTGGTTTCAACTTGCAGCTTCTAAGTGAAGAGAACAAAACTTCTCAGGGGGCTTGGCAGGCTGCAAAGTGGCTGGGCTTCCTCTACATCAAACCCTCTCTCTGCTATTTTCCCAGCGACTGGGAGAGAGAAGGGCCAAGAAATAAAGGGCCTTTCCTACAGAGAAAGGCAGCCCTGCTTTAGAAATCACTGGTGCCATTAGGAATCGCTTTTCAGACAGAGACGATCACGACAGCGAGGGAGGTAATGGCCAGCAGTGAGTAGGGTGCAGTGATTTTGTTGGCTGGTTGGTGCCTGCCCTTGGCTGCAGTGCGGCGTTGGGAGCCCAGCTCACCCTGGCCCAGCAGAGGGCAATCCCAGCAAAGAGCTCAGGAAATCAGTGCTGGTGCTGGGGTGCAATTCCCCTGCAAAAAGGAAAGTTTGAAAAAGTAACAGAGCCACAGCCACCCGGCTGCTTGCACCTCCCTGTGACCCTCGCTTCCTGCACCAGCCTTCTGGGCGAGTGTGGGGTGGGAGTTGGGAGCAAGGAACGTGGGGGAATGTCCCTCTTTCTACCCATTTTGGGTCAGCTTGTGACCTTAGGAGCTCTGCCCTATTTCCAGAGGTTCCTTTCAAA
The DNA here is from genome assembly GCA_013398915.1 of Dromas ardeola. Taxonomy (NCBI): domain Eukaryota; kingdom Metazoa; phylum Chordata; class Aves; order Charadriiformes; family Dromadidae; genus Dromas; species Dromas ardeola. The sequence continues at coordinate 470,531 of VYZM01003407.1, forward strand.
GGTTTGTAGGGGTTATGAGGGTCAATCAAGCCCTGCTGGAAAGAAGAGTCCTGAAAAGCAGCCAGGTTCTGCAGATGTGGGGATATGGAAAGACTCATCCTGGGAGGACCGTAAGTGAAACCTTGTAAATGTCTCTCTTGTTTGCATGCCTCACTTGTACGGCTTCAAATCTTTTCTAGGCCTGCCTGGAAGAATCTTTGCAAGTAAAAGAAAATCAGAGCAGCTTAGTAGCCAGACAATTTCTGGGTCCTTATTTCCTCTACTAAATGAAGTGACTCACTTCTAAGCTGCCAAGTACACGGAGTGTACATTTCCCGTGCACTCTGGTATCAGCGAACATTTTTACCATAAAGCATATTAGCTAGTCATAAGCTCTTTTTGTCTGTAATTTAATGGAATGTGTAGAAACCCCTGCTCATCTAGATAGGTATTTGTTTGTTATTCTAGGCAGTTGGTTAGCACTGAAAGGCAGAGATAGCACAGAAATCATGCAATACCAAATCTCATTGTATTACTTTTCTATATAGAAGGGAAATTAATTATTCTTAGCAGTATAAATATACATGACAAATCACTGAAAAAAACCATACCTATTTGAGGTAATCTTGCAAGAAGGCATTTGACGTTCCCTCCATCAGCAGCACTGCCCAGCAGATGAGTTAAAATAGTTGCACTACAGTAGACAAACTGGCAGAGACAGAGTCATGGATGAATGCTGTAAGGTCTGCAGTTTCTTGGCCAGCCAAAGGTGATTAACAGCAACACAGACTTGTGTACTGTTCCTTAAAAGCTGCTACAGAAAGGCAGGCTGAATAGGGCAGAGATGACTCCAGGAAGCACCATTAAGTGGAGATCTATAGCATTAGGACAGGGCTCTCTTCTAGTGACATTCCTTGTTCTGTGTGAGAGGGAAACGATGGCATGTGATGCCTTGTGATTGTCGCACAGGCCATTATCCCACAGCACCAATGGGTTCAGGTGGGAATATTCAATGTTCTTTGAGGTACTTCTTCTGATATTTTATCCCTGACCTACTATGACAGGGTAGGATCCACAAGAGCCCTCAAGGAAGAAATGCAGTTGCTGAACTCATGTCTCCACCCCATCTTAGGAGAAAATCTACTAAAGTACAAGTCTTCAAGTAATGATTCACCCTAACCCTCCTACAAATATGTATGTATATATATTAAAAAATATATAAATATATATATAAATGTATGTATTCAATACCATTTCCCTAAGCATCCCTATGTCATACCTACATTCATCAATCCACAGTCAATTCAAATATTAATGAGATTTAAGAATTGCTTAAAACTGAGTTCCTGATTAGGTACTTTGCTGGCTTATTCAGCAATACCCCTTCATTTCTCAGTCAGCTTAATGTGAGGTAGAAAATCATATCAGATCATCAAGCCCATCTCATAAACCTTACAGGGAAGGAAATAATCACTAGAGAACCTATTTGATCTCAGTTGGCTATTGAATTAATTAGTAGAAGAAGAAAGAGGAACATCAAATTTCTACTAGAAACAACAGAAATCAATAATACCACTAATACATTAATCATATACAGGAAGGTGGTTTTATAAACTCTTGCACTGTAATTTTTATTCCAAGAAGCAACTATTAAACATTTGAAGAATTCTTCACAACATTTCATTAAACCAATGAAACAAATATTTTTGCTTCACATCACAGTGTGTCATTACTTGGCTTTCTCTTAGTTAGGAAAAGAGACACAAAGAAGAGTCTAGTGTTGTCAATGATACAATGAAGCGACTGCGTCATTTTGAAATATGAATATAATACAAACATGATGTTTTGAACCATTTGTAGTTATGCACCAAGCTGTGTACAGTGACTTCTGCTGAGAGCTTTGGACTGTAACAAGAAAATATTTTGCAGATATATAATCATGGAAATGTATACCAATTTTTCAGTACTTTCTATCATGCTCTACTGAAAGAACAAGGAAGGAAAATACTGTCATTTTCTCATTGGAAGGAAAGGGATGGAAATAACAGATCAGAAGCAGGCAGATAATTGGAAATACCATGATGGGAAGATTCACAGAGAACTGCAGAAGTGGATTATTTCTACTGCTAGAGTCGCATTTACAAATTAGATATTAAAATTGTAATTGTGTAAATAATTGTTGTTCTGATACCACTGCAAAAGTGAAGAACTGAAAAAAAAAAAGGTGTGGGTCAATCTGGAATGTTTTTTATGGGATGATGTTTGTTTTCCAAAGAAACATACAACTGTTCTGGGTTGCATCCAGCCGTTAAATACTCATAGAACTGAAGACTGTCACCAGCACGCCCCACACACACACACACCGCCCCACATACGGAATTGCCCTGTCCCCAGACCACTGTATTCATAGTGCTCTTGTTTTCTGATGTGTTCTCGGCTCCTTCATATTAATCATAGTGGGGCATGTGGCAGTGGTTCTTGTCAGGCCAGGCCAGGAGAAACTCCTTGCCATCAAGTCATGTATACCTTGTGCCTTACACAGGTCTGGTGGATGTGCTGAGTCTCGGACTTGAGCTGTGTCTGGTGCTGCGTTGCTGGAGAAGCCAGCTGCTTTAATACAGATGGACATCCACGGTTGAAGTGCTTCATGTAATTGCACAAAATAATCTTTAGAAGAAAGAGTGATTGAATCTGCATTTATGCCTGCCTTTGCTTTCTCAGCTTGCCACTCTGTACTTCCTTTTCCCAGACCAGCCAGGGCAGGGTGGTGGCCCATGCAGAATACATGGACAGACTGGCCCCGCAGCACATATGGCCTGAAGCAATAGCCCACGCTGTTGACAAAGTGGGTAAGATGTGGCAGATCACCAAGAACAAAGTTAATTTATGGACTGTGGTAGCAATCTGCTCTGTTCTCTGAGAGTATCTTCTCATGGTGTTTGCAATTTAAAGATATCCTGGCTTCTGAGAGCCTTTCTCCTTACACTCTTGAGTGTCCTCTCCTTCCAAAAACTTTGGACATTACCCTCTCTTTTGTCCTCTTCCTCTGAACAGAAAATTACCTTCAAACAAAGAAACATCTTTGATGCTTCTCTCGAAAGTCCCTCAAGAGGATTCAGCCCCTCATATCTAGGGCAGAACGTGTCAGTCCCAGCACTTCCATCCTCCTCTGCAGTCTTCCTGTGGTGCATCTTAAAGCCTTACCTCTCTTCATGGGGTGTCTACTGGGGTACTTACAGGTGTTGAGGGGGTGATCATTACACTTTATTTCCAAGTCTTCCTCTGGTAGACAAATCTCCTCAAAATCCAGGCAGATCAGGTCCTCCACCCCAGTTCAGCTGGGATCACGCCCAAAGAGGATTGCGAACGCCTCCTCCACATGGGCCAGCTCTGCCTCCGGGGCAGTCCCTGACTGAGCAATAGACTCATTCCACGGTTCAGGTAATCTGTACTGGAGCAGAGGTAGCTGGCATCAGGGAGGAAAGGTCCAAAACTGATGAGGGTGGGCTGTATAATGCCTGCTCAGAAAGGAGAATGGGCACAACCAGGAATGGGGAGGTTGGACCAGTGTAGGGGCAAAGGAGAGGCAGAAAGGGTAAGTGAAATGGCATGAGTGAAAACACGGACTTTCCATTGTAGTGCAGAAATGTGCTAACTGATCCAGATAAAAGTTAGAAATAATAGTAATAAAAAAAAATAATTTGGGGGGCAACTTTGGGCAGGGTAAGCGGTTCAATGCTCTGAATCAGGTGGTGATGTTGCTTTTGTTATTAACATCTCTTTTCATTGGAATGAAACACAGGGTATTTCATACTGCCTCTAAGCCTGGGAAGAGTTACTGCAGTACCCTGAACCAAGCACAGAAACGTCCAGGCTGAAACCACAGTTTTATACAGTCAAATACTTAAAGTCTCTTCTAGAAGCTGTTTGACTCCCCGTTTTTCACACGGGACCTACCCACAGGCAGTGAATCGAGCTCAGTGTTTTGCAGCTGTGTTCTACCTTTAAACTCGGTAATTCTCTTAATCTCCTTTTCTGTAGGAACTGGCAGCCTGCCTGGCTTTAAGCAGAAGCAATGCCAATGATTTTGTATTTTTGGCTTTTTTTTTTTTTTTTTGAGTTTTGGTTTTATTTTTTAATTTTTGGAATTTTTAGGGCACTGTTCAATCTTGAATTTCAGATCTCTGTCTGATATTCAGCTGCAACGACAGAAACAGAGAAGAAAACAAGTTATAATCAGTCCAGTCTGTCTCACAACATGGGAAGCAGTTACTCCTCAGAGTCCTATGAATCGCAAGATTTCCTTGATTGGCATTTGGTGAAAAACAACAGTGACAGCTATATATCGCAGCTGATCTATGGTGTCATATAAATGAACAGGTATTTCCAAGTACCACAGCTGATCCCTGGGGACACTGTATAGAAGATTCAAGGTATCTGTCCTCTGATTAGACATTGCTTTCTGCTTTCTCCTGTGTAGACATGGCAGACACAGCAGTCTTCCTGCCTGCATCAGTTTACTTCCAGGTCAGATATGTTGAACTCATGTTTGGGCTTTCTGTCCTTCAGGCTCTTGCTCCATGTGGCTACACAAGTTTTTGCTGGCAGGTTTAAGAAGGTACGTTTTGGGACATAAGAGAAAGTCTAGAACGTCTGAGAGTTAAATCAGCATTGAGCTCTTCCTTCCTGAAGCCACAGGTGTTTGAACACTAAAACCGTGGGCTTTATTATGGGAGTTCATTTCTTTTCCCTCAGCCATCGGGGCTCAGAATACTTTCCCTGGAGTATTAAGAGGAAGAAATCTTCTGTCATTCTTCCAGTGTGGCCTCTGAAGGGCTTTGGCACATTGCTTCTGGGTCAAATGTGTCTCTGCTTCTTGAGACACATCCGACACTGATGAGGTTCCTGACTCCATCCATCCAGTAAGGTACCTGCTCTTCTTCCAAGCAGGGCAGGCCAGGGCAGGATTTTCAAAGTTCTAAAGAACATCGACGTCACTCCTGCAGCATCACATGAAGTGCATTCTTACCAGAAATATTGTGAATGAAAATAGCACCAACCGTATGATGACAACAATGCTTTTGACCTTGAGATTTACTTTCCTATTCTTTAATATTCCTATTCCTTTAAAGTGATAAAGACCAAACAAAATCTTTCACTATTTTATTTGTTCTGTTTTTTTAAAACAGAATCAGCCACATCTCAGCCTCACAGAGACTGGAACATCAGCCTTATGAGAAATTCTTTTACTGTTAATTCTTCATTATACAAAATACAAATCAATGTCTTGGCACTTGGGGGAGTATAGTGGAGAGATCCTGAAGTTGACCAGCAAGAATTAGGTTGAATCCAGAAGGTTTGTTAGGTGACGATGCTCTGCCTGTGCCAGATAGGACCTGGTTGTGTGAAAAAATGTTTGCTATCATAACTCTCCAGGTAACAAAATTCAAAACAGACAGATCTGAGCGTCTATCTTCTGTTTGCCAGGGGATATTAGTGCATGCAGATTGCATGGAAGATAAGCTATGCTTTCTCTCGCTCTACAAGCGGGTCTGCTGTGTCTGGCACAGGGTGATGAGAGGACCGGAATGGCAGGCGGATGGGATGGGAAGGGCCTGGCTGCTGTAGTGGCTGCGGCTGCCCTACTGCATCAGAGACATGCATGTATTGGGACAGAAGACATGCGCTGGTGGGACACAGCCAGACAACCATCTCTCTGTACCTGCCAGCATCATCCAGAGCTGCTGTCTGGAGAGCACACATGAGCCTGGCCACATTCTGCAGTCGATCCTCCAACATGGCTGTTGGATTAGGGATGTTAGGACTATCCCAGACTAAGCGTTTTAAGAACTCCTTGTGGACTTGTCCAAAAGTTGGTGTAAGCACTTTTGAACCTATTGATGCTGTTTGCCTCTGAAACCTCCCATGGCAGCAGGTTCCTGCAGCTGGTCGCTGCCTGCTGTGTAAAGAAGTGCTTCCTTTTGTCTGCTTTAAATTCACCTCCTACTTGTTTCATGAAGCCCCACAGTTCTTGTATTGTGGGATTTTGTGAATAACAGATCTGCATTCATTTTTCCCATGACCTTCACAATCTTGTAAATGTTGAGCACATCCTCAGTGGGGGAGTTTCAGTTGCCTTACGAGGGCTTTCCTCCAGTGCCCCATTCGCGGAATGGCAATGTTCTCACCTCTCCTTGTAGGGCAGCTCTCTCACCCCTGTGGCCCCTGGGCTGCCCCTTCCACATGTCTCTTCTGAGATGTGCACACCAGAACCACACTTGCTGCTGAAGATGTGGGTGTGCCAACATGCAAAACACATAACACCAAAACTCCTTCTTGTTCTCAGTATTTTTCCTGTTGAAACAATTTGTTGGCTTTCTTGCTTGCTGCTGTGCATTGAGCCAATGACTTCAAAGCACCTGAACATCAAAGATCTCCTTCCTGTGTTGGGGCTGCCAGTTCTGCATGGTTTAGATTGTGTATCACTACCCACTAAAGCTTTGTCCATCTGCGAACCTGCAGATTTCACTGTGATTGATGAAGGCGTTGAATAAAACTCGTGCCAGGACTGGTCCACACTGCTGACTTCTCCCCATCCTGAAAAGTGATTGTTGCTTCTTGCTCCTTACTCAGCTTTCAACCTGTAAAAGGATCTTTACTCCAATCCTATGAAAATTTAATTTCTTTAACAATTTTTGGGAAGAAACCCAGGCAATACAAACACTGGGACTGACAGTTGGAAGCCTGTGCCCTGGTGTGGCTGGTTCCACAAGCAAGTTTGTGTCTCTTGGTGATTCAGATCTTGCCAAATGGCAGGTAACACCAGCACAGCAGGCACAGTAAAAGCTGATACAAAGATACAAAATAAGTCTGAATGAGCAAAACTGGTAATAGGCAAGTCACACAACAGACCATCACTGAGAAGAAGAAAATTTTAGCTGCCATCCAGAGAAGGAAGGAAATGGACAGAGAAAACTGTAAGGTTGGAAGATGCAGCATGTAAAGCCAGTTAGAAAAGCAGCTGCCATCAGTTACCAGTGACAGATGTACAGGTACCACAGAGTCAACTGTAAGGTTTGAGAGATGCCTAGTCAGCCTCCCTGACATTGTCTGAGGAAAGCATAAACACCAGTAGGTCATCAGGATATAAATGCAGTGAGGATTTGTGCACTCAGTAATAAAAAAAGACAGTTATTTAGAACTTTTTTCCACTCAAATTTTCCAAACTTAATGCTGTGTCAGCTCTAACGGAACACCTCTTCACCTTCAAATTAAGACATATTCTATAACAAAGCAAACAATCCCCCGTAACTCCAAATGCTAGATTTTTGATTTTTTGGCTACACAAATTACAGCCAAAATGAAGCAGGGCATCAGTGACAGACAGCCTGAGTACCCCATCTCTGAAAGGGGCAAACAGAGATCCAGCCAAATAGAGTGATCTTTGGGAAAGAAACAGATGTAGAATGATGCTGACATTGATGAGTCTTTATCACACACATCTGCATGCATCATAAAATATGAAAAATGGTGAAAAAAGAAGTCAAAGGCAAAAGTCTATGAGAATCATTAATCAATGATAAGGAATGGAAGGATATAAGACAAACCAAAAAGCACAGAATAATGACTTTGACACTATCACATAAGACTGGTATATCACTTAATGGAAAGAAAGGAAAAAAAAAAGAAAAAACAAAGAAAAGGATGACAGCACAGTTGACTCCCTCTGTCATAAACTGTGAGGAGTGAACAAGGACTGTTCCTGCAACAGGAAAATGGGGCTGTTACAGTTGTCTGGGTGCGCAAGAGCAGAAAGCTCTCAGCACGTGCAGGATTCATCAATGGTGTAATACTCACAACAGACGGTGATATCGAAATCCATGATAGTAACTATGGTTCTATATTTTCCGTAATGTAACCATTGCCAGCCTAGAGATCAAACTCAAATGATGTGTGGCGCAAAAGATTAGTGTTTCAAGAGAAAATATGAGGAGAGGCTTTGCAAAGTTGTGCAAGGGAATTAAAATGAATGAAAGGTGTGTGTCAGAAACCCCCACAACTGTGAAGAAGTTTCCAGCAATTGATATTTCTGACTAGATGGCAGATTGCTAATAGAATTATGTGTTTTAAAGGCAGAAAGGGACCATTATGTTCCTTTGGTTATGCCTTCCTGCATAATATAGCGGCAAACTTTAATCCAAGAGAATTTTTTTTTTAGAAAAAAATGCAGTCTTAAGACTTCAAATAATGGAGACACCATTACCTTTCTAATGCGTTAATTTGGATCATTAACTGCCACATACCATGAAGGATACATACCTTATCAAGTTGATATTGTCCAGTTTTAATTTCTCACTATAAGATTGAATTGCCTGTCTTTAATATGACATTTTGACTAAATATCTTTATTTCCTGAAAAAAACAAACCTTGTGTTGTAAGAAATCTTCTTCCCCTCCAGATGCTTAGAGATGGCAGTCAAGTCACAGTCAGTGATAACAAAGATAACAAAAACCAGTTCTAATATATTACTGTTCTACATTGTTGTACCTGATAACTTAATTGACAGTGTTCAATTCCCAGAGATAAAATAGCTTTTCTCTCTTATAAAAGTTCTCTTTTTGACTCCTGTATAGAATTTCCCAAAAGAAAAAAAGGTAAAGCTAGATTATTAGTCCATCATCTTGTCAGCAGACATTGAAAATTGCCTTTTGTCAAGAAGTGGTGGGTGATATTTCTCTCAGTCTGTAACAGCGCACTAGCAAAGCCTTCCTACCTAGGATGTATGTTATGGGAACACTTTCTATGCAGAGAGGGTAAAAGGGGATATGTCTTTATAAAGTGAAGTAAACTAGTATGTTCTCTAATATTATTCTTTTTGCTTTTCCTAGAAACATCCCCTTCTCCCCAGCTTCTTGCATCCATTAGAGACACAAGCAAAGAAGCCAGCAAGCATCTTTGCTCACTGATTACCTTGTTCTTAAATAATCTTTGAAATAGATTCTCTGCCTTAAGCTGTCTCTGTCTCTTTAGAAGCATCAACCACAGAAACATATTTAATTGTCCTATATAGGAGGACTCTATAACAACCTCCCTGCCTGCCTGTCTCGCATGGGGCACAAGTGTGCCCCTGCTGTGCCTCTCCAGTGTACCTGCCCTGCCATCACACCCTCCCACTGGCACCTGAGTGCTGAAACATCCCGTCCTTCACAGGCAGCATCCCACTTTCCCACTTCTCCTTCCCACCTTCTTGCCCATCTCCAGTTGCCCTGCACCAACAGCCAACCCTGGCCCTACCACATCTCAGCACAGGCCGCTCCTGGGCCACTTGCTACTGAAATCTCTCTTGAGAATACTGGTTTTGCAAGCAAAGAGGATTTTGGGTGATTAATAATAGGTGCAAACATAACTGAGTTAAAGTAATATCTTCTCCCTATTAATTTTGTTTTATTTATGTTTGGAAAATACCTAGAACAATCAGAAAATAAAACCTGCCAGTGATACACCCTTAGCTGGCAAGTCTACCCCGCTGCGCGATAAAACGCAATTCCATAGACGGGGAGTTCAGACAAATCCTACCCTTCAAACAGGAATTACCTTGAAGGTCTAAAGACCAAACAGATTTCTTTGGAAGACAGCCTTGGATTGAATCTCAAAATACCTAAGGAAGACCTTTCAAAAAGTGTATGAGAAACTAAATGTCTGTATTTGGATTACAAGTTAAGAATGTGGTTTATTCCTGAGGGTAATTTAATTGCTTTGATACTTGGGGACACGCAGTCTCACAAATTCCATAAGGCAGCTCATTACAGGAGGAAGGAGTAAATATGATCATGCAGCTGAACTTCTCCACTTGCTGCTGGAGGCCTAGAAACTAGAAAAGAGAACAGCAAACCCTACGTGACACACAAGCCACTTTCAGTAAAGGAAAGCCCTTGTTTATGTAAATACCCATTTCTAGCAATTTAGAAGCAGCTGCTAACCGCAAGTGTTTTAATTGCCACTGCACTATTTCAATTACTAATCTCTGCTTTGTTCCTACCTCTCTATGGACATGCTGTAAATTATTATAATTTGTTATGATGGACAGCATTAGAATGGCATCTATTAGCACTTCTATAGTTGAGAGACCCTCGTAATGTCTATTAGCAACCCTTGCAGGTGATGGCAATGATGGAGGGGAGGGACACCATCATATATCTACTGTGAGTGGAAATTCAGGCAACTGAGTTCTGAATAATTACTCCTTTTTTTTTTTTGTGTGTGAGCATCTGGCTTTTTCCCTTTTTCTCTGTCTCTCTTCCAGACATAAATATTGAAATATGTAAGTAAACTCAGTCATGCTAATATTCCTATAATAAGGTTCTACAATATTTTACTATATTCAAAACTATTAAAATAATCTAACATTTTACAGACAATAAGTTCCTTATATGCTTAATGCAGATTTATGGTGCTTTGTTTCAAATATTGAAAGAGAGTAAGTTAGCATTTTAAAAGGTAGCAGGAGGCTTATTATACAGTGGGTGGCAACACAGAGTGGGCTAAGGAGAGAGACAGCTTCTCTGTAACCTTGCTGCCCCCTGCAAGCTGTAAAAATCAATAAGAGAATCAAACCGATTAAGGGATACCAAGAAGTTTACAGAGGCTGAAAATGGAACTAAGGGATGCAGTCTTTGATTTATTGTCATGGAGTGATCCCAAATAATAGATTTATAATTCCATTGTTTGCCATGTGATTCTTTTTCTTCTTTAAAGCAATCAAATATGAGGCCCTCTTCTGATGCAGGTGTGTTAGGTAATTATCCTTGTGAAAGGTGCTTTTGTCCTCCTTGCTCTTTAAAATACTTGAAGATTCACTGAGACAAAACCCCAAATGATTGAAAATGGTTTATGGCTCAGTAGGTGAGAGCATCATTCTCATTCTATTCCTTTGTGGATGGCAGGAAAAGTAAATGTTAAAAAAAATAAATCTATAAGAAACGTGCTTCCTGCTATCACTCTTTCCCTACCTTAGAGAGCAGTCTCCTGAGAGATGTCCTGGTCTTGAATCCATACAGAGGAGAGCACCAAACCTTGCTCACCAGCACTACATGTCTGTTCTCCTGATGACCCAGCAAGGTGTCACTCCTCTTCCCTCAGCTGCTCTGTGCTGCTGCCCCTTCACAAGTTTCCTTTTTTCTCATATGTACCCAAACAAGATGGTTTCACTCCAAACCAAAGGGAACGTTTTGCAGCAAAGCAGGTGCAAGGTTTTCAGGACTCTCTAGTTTCAACGGTACAAGGCCAAACACGTAGTGAAGGTGTACCGGTCCAGGGCCCTGGCTGTCTGATGGTCAGTTCAATGGCACTGGTACAGGGTGGTCCCCTTCTCTGCATGTTTGAACTGGCTTCTAATTGCATAAATTTAATCTCTTGAATTTTGCTCTTAAATACATGCACCCTTGAGTGAAAAGGTCCTTCCCTTGATTTCACAGCTAGCTATTCTGGAGTGATAGCTGCTTTCAGTCAAGATATCACAGCTATTACACAAGGCAGCTGCCTCAGTTTGCTTTGAAATATCTCCAGATTTTGGGGACATTTTCCAGCATTATCTCATGTTTCAGCCTCTCTGGCATCCCTCCTGGATAATGTACTGGCTGCTCTTTCTCATTTCTTGGAAAAGGGGAAGCTCCAGCCCAGTGCATGTACCCTCCCTAGATGTGAGTTGCTCATGTCCTCCTTGGACCTCTGAACTCAGACCTGCCGTGGGATACAGATGAGCAATTCAGGAACACTTAGGGAACTGAATGGCTCCATCCTTTGCAAAAGGACTACCAAAGAGGTGAGACACAAATGTGTGATCCATGTCTCACTGCCCTCATTGGTCCGGTATATGACTAGAAGTCTCTGTACCTAGAGTCCTACACCAAAATGCAATTTTGCCTCTGAACTTTTTCTGTGCTCCATTCCTGCTGCTGCCCTGCTGGTGTCCTTTTTCTCCCTAAACAAGATCTATTTGTGGTATGCAATTTCTCTGTCTTGTTAACACAAGCACAGGGGGTGTATAGAATAAAATACAACATAGCTGACAATTGCAGTACAGGCAAATTTAATTATTTAATGCCCCTCTGAGGGAGAGGGGCTAGGGAAGGCGTTGGAGAAGCAGCTGAACTGGGATGAAGGTATGACTGGGTGTGGGGATGAGGAAAGCGGAACAGTGAAAGGTCATTAATGCAATTTCTCTGCTGATGGTGGTATGTGAAAGAGGGTAGTAAGTGCTTTTGGGAAAATGTATCAAAACTCTTTTGAAAGTAATTGCTTCTCTGCCAGTTTTCACCCCTTCCTTCCTCTGTGCCAGCAGTTGCCAGGCTGGGTCCTGAGGCAGAGCAGGCGGCGGGGCCATGGCTGGCTCACAGCGACCCAGGCAATTACTTACCTTGTCTTCGGGGCTCCTGAAAGTTACTCCTAAGGACGCAGACAGTTCACAAGATCAAACTGGAACTTGTGCGTACAGAGAAATCCCTTGTCTTAATAATTTTTTTTTCTAAAAATCTGTCTGAGCTGCTTGCAGAGACCCTGAAATCTTGCCAAAATACATGAAAATTCTGCCTTGAATGCCTAGAAAACATTTTCAGTGACTGGCTCTGCATGATGGAAAGTTCTGAAGATTGTTTAGTTAATCTTTGCAAACACTTTAGTGCAAACACTAAAGAAAAAAAGTGACAATTATATGTTACTAGTAGCAGTAGTTATAGTCCTATGTTGTTCTCTTTAGTAGAGAAACAGGTACTTTAGTTAAATCTGAGGAAGAGAAGGGAAGTAAGCACCGAGGTACGGATTGCTAATGATCGCACTTCACCACTTTGCATTTACAGTCAGCCAAGACTCATATTCTTATCTGTTTGGTGATTTAACTATGTGACTCCCCCAGAGCCAGACAGCATCACAATAAAATTCTGATGCATTTTTCTGGCAAACTTCTCCTTAAATAGCTTCTTTACCATTTACTAAAATACAACCATTCATAAAGAGTCAATTCATTGATCCCAGTGCAGCTTCAGCCTCGCTAGCGACTAAGTGGTACTAATGTTACACTGAATTTGGGAAGCAGCTTATTTGCATGGAAGAGCCTCGTTGCACAGCCGTATTCTGTAGGCTGTGGAAATCAAACAGCAGCTACTGGACATGGAGACCTTTGAGCTTTGTATTTTGTAAAGCTTTCGCTCTGAATGTGCTAGGGCAATACAAGAGCCAAAATAGATGCCATATACCAGGTGGTTTCACAGAGCTATTGGCCAGCAATTGGCATCATCCTGTTTGTAAAAAGACAAATATATTTGTCCTTTGTAACATACAAATGAACTAAAGAAAGTAAAATATCCGACATTCTCCCAAGCACACAACAAGGATTAAAACCACCTCTTGAAAATAAACGTGTTACCAAAATGGGGTTATGTCTTGTTAAAACAGTTCAGAGTTACAACTTCATTCAGTGATATTATACAAAATCAATAGGCATAGCATATTCCTGGTGATGAACTATTTGTCGTTTCCTGCTAGATACTAATAATGGTATGCATTTTCTTCTAATTAAACTGACAATAGCTATTACTTTAAAACTATCTTAACATGACTGATGCAGTTTCATATTGGCTAATAATATTCCTCCATTTGTTTCTCACCCATTTATATGCTACCACTTAGTGTTAGTGAAGCGTGACACTGCCAGATGTGCCCACGGAACTGAAATGAGGGGACACAGGCAGTGAAAGCCTTGCAAGCCCTTCAGCTAATTGACATCATTGTGTGTCCAGGAGGATGGAGGGGGAACAGCAGAACAGTAGTTTGTTTCTTGGTCAGACTTCCACTGCAAAGCCACAGTCACAGCATCCTGCTGAACTGAAGGGCCTTTGTCAGGAGACATTCCCTCTGGTTTAGTGTGAACTTTTAAAGATTCAACTTCTTTATTGACAGGAGGATTTTAATCTTTACTATATTTACATGTTTTATTAGAATCCGAGTAATTGTCCTGGGTGAGATTATTAAATTTTACCTTATCTGGATACAAGCTTTTTGAAGGAGAGAGCATAAGAAAGACACTCTCCTCCCTCCACTTCCCCACCCCTCCTCGTCCAAAGGCCGCCTTATGGGAGAAAATGCCAAATAAGACACACTTCTTTAAAAGCAGTATGACACACAATTGCCTAACTTCTTGTGTTTTCATTTTTTTTTACTTCTTAAATGCACAGCTGGCATCTGGTTTACATTAGAAATATGCGTGGGCACTGATGCTGAAGTCCAGAGGGATTATTCATGTTAGGTAGCAGCTTTTCACGCAGGCAGTCCCCAGCTCCAAGGGTGAGAGATGGGTCTGCGTCTACACCCATGTCTCAGAGCACAGTGGTAACACCTGGAAAACCACTTTCTCAACTACACGCATTGCTTTGCTCTGGGCATCTAGCCAGATGATGCCACAAGGATGCCCCACTGGCCAACCAGCCAGGAAAACATCTAGTCACCAGCAGAGATAATGTGCTCTTGCTGTGGTGCTCAGGGAAAGGAGCTTACTCCTTGGACTACTTCCTTCCTTCCCAAAAATTTCATGTGTTGCCTGTGGCAGGGATGGCGAAGGCCAGGGGTGCAGCCGTGGCCTGTGTGTGAGTCGTATAGACATGGCTGGGGGCCATGGAGAGGAGCTGGATGGAGCGGCGGTGGGACATGGATGGGGCACTCTCACCAAGATGGCCCTGCAGCAATCCAGTGCTAGTTGGCTGCTACAGGGATGCAAAGGTGGGCAGCTGAAGCTCAGCAAACTAAACAGATTTGAAATCAGGCCTTTTTTAAATGGGGGGAGTAATAAGCCATGGGAATAAATCATTACAGACAAAGTGTCCGTGCTGCCACCGCTTGAAAATGGAAACAAATCTTGGGTTTCTTTTTGAAATATTTGCCCTGCTTCTTCCAGCTATTTTTATGACTGGGTAGTACAGATATTGAAGACGGGGGGATCTTTCTCCTTTGCAGTATCCACAGTCACACAACAGTGAGCACTGCAGCCTCTTTCTGCCCTTACAATAGACTGATCTGTCAGTCCCATGACACCCATCAGTCACCAGCCACGTCTCAAACAGACCTGTCAGCTGCTCATCTAGCATCATTTTTCCTGACATGAGGAACGAGTGGATAACCACTGTCCGTGTTGGCAGGAAGAGTGGCACGGCAGTGGCAGAGCTGATGAGGGAAGCAGTTGGTGCTGAGGGCCAGATGTCCACACTGCCTGCAGCTGAGGGCTGCTTTGGGCCACCTTCAAACAGCCAGGGCTGGCCGAAGCAGCCGAGGTGTGTCTGCAGAGCCCAGCTTCTGCTGCAGGCTCTCGGGTTACCCCTCACGATAGGTGGCGATGGTTTGATTAAGGAGCGTTCTCCTGATCAGAACCATGGTGGTGGTGTGGACACACACCCACTAACATGGCACAGAAATGCCCCAGTCAAGGAGAAGCCCTACCAATGACATAATCAGCTCTGGGTCCTCAAGAAGCAGAAAAAAAAATCACATCTTATGATTCCCATTGCCAGTAGCGTAACACTTTAATATAGACTTGGGCTTAATCAGCCTTGACATGATAGCAGGATCTGGCTATCTGAATGAGGGACATGTGTCTTTTTGGATCTCTAGGACATATGGTTTAAGTCAGTTATATAAAAAGAAAAATATTTACTTCAGCAAAACCAGAAACGCTGAAACATATGGAACATTATTTCTAACAACCTGAGAGAAAATGTTGCCTAATAGCAGCTCTTGTCTTCTCTTTAGCAAAGCTAATCTTAGTCTTCATTTGTTTTCCAAATTACATTATTATTCATTAAATAGAATATGAAGCCAAGGAACAGAAATTGCTCAGTTCCTGGCAAACTTTCTTCTCATCTTGCTCAATAATCATGATTATAATGATTTTATTCATAAGTCACATTAAGTTTTTCCCTATGGTAAAATTAAATGCAATGGGAAGTGAATGATCTGTTCCCTAAATGCAAAGCTAAAAGCAATACATCTTACTTCTACATCAAACAACCATATTTATGCTCCAGATACTCAATGACTGAATCAGAAATAACTATTCTGATGAACCCTGGCATTCAACTTTTCCTTTTCTTTTTGTTTAATAGCAGAACAAAATATCAGCCTCGTAAGTTTGCATTGAGATCTCTAAGGAGACCCCAGAATGTCAGAAAGATTGATACTAAACTGCTGGATGCAGAGTAATCAATGTCATCTAAGAGATCAGGATCTAAGAGTCAAACATGACACTGACCAGACGCATTTGTGCCCTGTTTTATTCTAAAACATGTGCCATCAACTCCTTACATTTCCACCAGACTGAGGGGGACCAGCTTTAGGACTGAAAAGATTGTTGTTGTGAACATTTTGCTGAATTGGGGTATCCTATAAAAACAGAGGATGGACATAATTTGCTCAGATTTTATTTTAGTAGAAAGTAAGTTCTTACAATGTGAGGGAATGCTCTGAAAACCAGACACCCAAAGAAAGTACCTGGGGTCTGAGGTTAGCAAGCAAAATGTAAAAAAAAAATGCACTTTCTTAGTTCACTATTGCCTAGTGAAGGTATGTGGGGCTGCACCAGGACACCTTCTGAGGGAAGCCGGATAACTGAACTAAAGCCAAATAATCTTTTCCCTTTGGAAGTGAACAAACTGATTTTTGGAACAGTAGGGCATGCAGCAGCACGCTCACTTGGGGCTTGACACAATCCTGAACCCGACAAAGGACACAGAGAACAAGAAGTAAGAAAGGCTGCAATGACTCAGATCAAAATCTTGCAGCCTTGGGAGGTGAGTGACTGATGTCCTGAGAGATGAGTGACTGATGTGTTTGTAAAACGCACTGCAATTGTTTTATATTTGCTTGACATTTGTGGAGGGTCAGTCTTCTGGGTTTATACCTGTCACCTACGGCAGACTGAGGAGATTTGGGGACAGAAAACTTAATAATAAATCTGCTAAGGCTGCATAAGTATAAAAGGTTCTGTAATAGCAGTGGCAGCATTTAACTGAGGTATCTGCATTATTTTGGAAAAATGTTCACATACAATTTATGGTTGTGATGTTCAGCAACTCATCAAACCTAAAACATATTTGATAATGCTTGAATAATATATATTGCTTTAATCAAGGCTATGGCATGTCCATGACAGAATTCTTGAAGAACAAATGTCCTCACCGGTATTTTGAAGGCAAAATTAGTTAAATGCGTCGGATTGTTAGGCATAAAGAGGATGTGTAGTCCTATTCGAGTTACCATAATGCAATAATAAAAGGAGTCTATTGGAGAGCAAAGCAATACAGCCAGGCATGCTACATTGTGACTGTCTCACCCAGCATATTTTCTGTGCTATGCTGAATTTTCCTGAAGTTTTGCCGGTGAGGTCCTTTTTAGGGTTACCTTTTGTTAGCTTGGGAAAATTGATGGTAATTCCCTGGGGTAGTGTAAGATAGGGAGACTTATGAAGACAGCACAGGAGCACACCACCGTGTCACCCTACCCTCCTGTTAGTGAACGCGGTGGACAAAAGGAGCTCTGACGAGGTAGATGTTGGCCAGCCTGATCTGAAACGCGTGGGCCTGGGAAGCCACACTTAGCTCCTAGGGGCTGAAATGCCTTAGGTAGGCAAAAGGAAATTAGAGACCAAAACCATCAAAACCATGCTGGGCCCCGAGCAATACTGCAAAAATAATCACTTGGCTTCCTCAGGACTCTGCCGCCTGGGAATAAACCTAAGCAAATAATGACATCTGTTTCTTTATTCATTTATCTGTCTTGTTTCCAGTGGACTAGGTGTCAGGAATCCATGTATGTCTAGTTTATGCTGAATTATTTTGTTTTTATTGGTGGTGGCTGGAGGAAAATGTGATCAATGTTGAAGCCACATTCCCCGAAATAAAGGGGTTAATCACCTAGTCCAACATAGAGCATCAGGGAAGCAGCATGTTTAAAAGAAATAAAAGATTTTTAATAACTTACTTTCATGTATCTGTATGCATATGTCCATGTAGTATGTGTAAGAACCTATATTTATTTATACCTGATATGCCTGTGGAGTACCAGATACTTCCTTGAAGGAAATAATATGTCCTCTTTTTGTGCCATGGATTTACCTCTTGAACTACACATGAAAGAACATTAAGATTTACAAAGCTATTATAACTGACAGATTAAATTTCATGGGATGTGTGTTTTAATTGATAACCATAAAGGAAGTGCAGTAAAGGTTATCTTGCAGCTATATTTGGAAATCGCTTTCATAACATCACTTAATTCCTCTAGAAGTTATCTTTAATCAAAGAAACTCTTTGCTGATATTATTACATATATTTTATCTGAAAGCGACCCTATTTTGTCTTGCTGTGACCTTATCTTATGTGTGATCCAGCAAGAATGGGAACTCATTTACTTCCCACAGATCCTTTTACTTCGGATCTCTTGCGTAGATTTTCCATCCCCAAATAGACTAACCCAGCCATAGAACCACTTGCTATGATATGCTGAAATCTCTTCTCGGAAAATGGCTGGCACGTAATGGTGTCCTCAAGCAGCTGGCTACAAAACAGAAAATTGTGACAGAAAGCTGATTTTTTTCCTTGTGTTTTTGGAAAATAAAGATTTTGCGGGGGGAGGTGTGTTGACAGAAAACCAAAATAATATTGTAGTGTCACTTACCACATATAACATAGAATCATTTTCATAATTAAAAATAGAAGAAAACAGAGACTCTAGTTTTTGTTTTGCAACACTGGGTCATGCCCCTCCCCAGATGCAGGTGGACAGCCCACACTCCTCCATCAGCGGCACAGTTTGCTTCCCCTTGCACTATCGGGTGTCCATGATCTGAATGATGGTATTGTGAGAAACAGCAACTTAAAAATCTCCCTGGGCTGTATAAGAGCATCACCATTTCAGGGAAACATAACATCTTGGAAGGCGATTTGACTGGCAGCTTCGGCGTTTCAGTCTGTGTTTTCCCTCCTTCCTTATTAAAACATAGCGGCTGTTCAGCTGTGTGGGGCTGCGGGGACAGGCAGAAGCCCACGAAGGCCGTTGGGGTAGCTGTTGGGTGGCTGTTGGCTGTAGGGGTGGCTGTTGGCTGTTGGGTGGCTGTTGGCTGTAGGGGTGGCTGTTGGCTGTTGGGTGGCTGTTGGCTGTAGGGGTGGCTGTTGGCTGTTGGGTGGCTGTTGGCTGTAGGGGTGCCTGGGTGAGCACCAGGGAACTCAGGGGGAGTCCATTCCCAGCTACAGGACAGACAGAGGATCCTGTGGTTTGCCTTTGCTGGGGCTGCTGTTATCACACGGCTCCTGCGCTGACACGTGGCACTGAAGAAGAGCAGTGAGCAACAAAGATGGAGGGCCAGTATCCTCTCGTAATGCTGCTGAAGAGGGGGCAGAGAGGCAGACATCTGGGGGTGTCAGAGACATGACGGGCACCAAGACTCTGGAAGAGGTCTCCAAATCAGGAATAAGACATGCAGTGTGTAGCTCCGGGGTCCGTAAGTGATGGTGTCCCAGTGGCTGGTGGGGTTCAGCCTGGTGGGTCTCAGCAGGAGCCAGGAAACTACCACTGACGTGCTTTTAGCAAGGCACTGCCAACCTTCACTTTGGCACCTCACAGTTTTTGAATGGCTTTTCAATCCCACCAATGTTCTGTCAAACTGATTTATTTGTGTGGGGTATCAGCAGACACACCGCGTTGTTGGACCTTTTTCTACCCTGTTCGAAGGAGGACAGGAGGATTTGTATCATTTTCCTCATAGGGTTTTTTTTTCCTTTTTTCAACATGACAGTTACTGTATTCATTAAATAACATATCAAATTGTTAAGAAAGAACAAGCACGCATTAGGGAGTGTATCCATGTTGTGCATGAAAGGACAAGTGTTAGAATTACTTTCAGAAGTGAGATGCTCAGGTTGTTTTACCTTCAGTGCTCCTGTACCGCATGTACCTGCGCTCCCAGGGCTGGTTATGAACCATCAGACTGTACTAGAGACATCTAAATACCAAATATATGTGGAAAAATCATGAAGGGTGAGTGGGAAAAGTTATGCAGCAAATATGGACAAACCGAAGAGCAACAGTTTACTGAGACCAGATGATTTCCAGCCAGCGTCAATAGATCTAGACATCAAGACACATGATGTCATGTATTTAGATATTGAAAAGTTATTTGACAAGGTCCCTTATCAAGGGGCTTGTCAAGTAGTTCAGCTGTCAGGGAGGAAGAGAGGTGGCCCTGGCCTGAATAAATTAATTGTTTAAGAGATAGGAAAAAGGGGATGAAAATAAATGGTCAGTTTTAAAAGTAGAGGTGGTTACCAGTGGGGCCTGAGTGGTGCAGCATTGTCATAGACGATCTGGAAAAGGGGTGAGCAGGGAGGTGAGATGACCTGCTGGTGACACAAAGTTATTCAGGGAAAAAAAGAGAAGGGCTGATTGTTAAGAGCAGCATAAGAGCCTGCATGTGCTGAGTGACTGGGCAAAAAAATAGGAAATGAGGTTGAATGTAGACAAATGTAAAGCACAATGGAAAAAGTTTTAAAGGACATGAGCAAAAACTTGGGCTATAAGCGTCCCATTAAAAAACTCAGCTCAAAGTTCAATAGCAGTCAAAGAAATGCACCAAACATGAGGAGTTATGGGAAAGGAACAGAAAACAAATCGGAGAACATGGTTGTGCCTCTGTATAAATGCACGATGCGTTTGCATTGTGACTTATTTATGTAGTTCTGGTCCTCAGAGTCCAGCCCACAGGAGCATAATGGAACTGGAAGAAGTTCAGAGAAAGGGGGTAGGATGGTTATCATTACAGTGAAGCTTCCATTTAAGCACTGATTAAGTACACGAGGATACTTTGCTTGGAGTAGCAATAAATGAAAAGGGTACTCTATAAAAGCATGAGTGACCTGGACAGGGTGAATGTAACAGTGAGGAAAGAGTAGACAGACTTCAGATGAAAAAGTCATGGGCTCAAAGCAGAGCAAATGAGGTTGTTTTTCCCATGATGTACAGTAAAACTGTGTTAGTCCTTGCTGCAGAATTGTGGCTTCTAAGTGTTGTTTCCATAGGACAAAGGAGACAAATTCCAGGAAGAAAAATACACTGACAGGTATTGAATATAAAGTTATTTCTGTCTGAAGAAGTGCCCGAGGTGCAAATTTTCAGAGGCTGGAGTGGTAGAGCCAGAATGCCTGATTCCAAGCTTGCCCCGTGGTTTTACTGCTCTCTAGCTGCTGGGCACTGCTCCGGGCAAAGCCCTGGGCTGCCTGTGGTTGTGGTCTGGCCGCTATTACCACTCTTGTGAGAAAAAGTATCGAACAACAAATACACTTTTCCACATTTTACAATAATTATTTAAATACAAATATAAGAGCAGAATTTAAGAAGTGGCTAACTGACAAATGTCTCACAGTGCAGTAATGGGTCCTGTGGTAGTTGCTGTCCTGCTAGGGTGTATGTGGGAGACAGATACGTTTCTATACATTTCTATATGTTTTGTCCATCTATGGTAGGCTTGAACAATTTCACCAATGATCAAACTGAAAAAACAGCGACTTTCTGTGGAGTAAACCTGCACCCTTCAGCCTGGCAAAGGAGTTGAAACTGGTATTCTGTAACTGACACAGGTCCATGATTCTGCTCTGCCAGTACAGAACTGATCGAAGGCCAGAGGACCACCATGCTCATATTAATTTACCAGCTAGGATAAATACAAAAAAATTGCTTATATAAGATTACCAAATTAAATCATTGCTGGCCTTTATGCTACTGTTTGCAGAAAGTATGCTGAGGCTTCGTTATTCTTCTGTTATTTCTTCGTATTGATTCAGATTAATCAGAAAGCTCCTGAAACCTTTACATAGTATTAGAGAGATTATGACACTTCATCAGCATCTTTACTCCAAGCTTTTTGGCTGTATAACAAGTATATATGCTTTTCCTTTCCCCTCCGGGAACTGCACTTTCAGTGAATTAAACACATGGAGAGTGAAAAGTTCAGAAAAGTAGAGATGTATTAGGGGAAAAAAGAAAACAAACAGAAATGAGTACCTGCTAAGTGACTTCAGAAGCAGATAACTTCCCTTTGGTCCCTGGTTAAAGACCAGGCAGCCTTTGTGAAAGCACATCTGACTTGAAAGAGGAACCTGCACGCTGAGAAAAAGCTGTTGTAAAGAAAGAAAGAAAGGAAGGAGGTGTTGTAACATGCCTTTTGGGGCAAAAAATGTGTGTTTTAGATATAAAGAGACAAGTGTTCTCCTGAGGCTGATATTTTTATTCATCTTTTGGCACCACATACTATGTGATTTATTTAGCATATATCTTATCTCACAACCGTTGTGGGTTCAAAACCCCTTCGGAAACACATCCAACTAAATTCTGAAGAGCTTTTCCATAAAAATATATCTTCTTCCCAGTTGTTTTCTTTGTATATGTCTTCTCTAAAGGTTTGTGTTTGACTAAAGGTTTCTCCTTCAAAAACCAGGCATTGAGAAAACAGCACTGCCAAGAAATCCTAATCAAGACTTAGAAGAGCCTGTTGCTATGGAAATAGCCATGGCATCGCGTGTTCAATACGACTTCTGCTGTGTTAAAAAGCAGGCTGAAAAAAACAGAAAACTCTGGCCTGAGCAAAATAAATCAACAGAGTAAACCAATCGAGTGAATTATATCAACAATACATTAATGGTGAAAATTTAGCCTATATTAATTATGCTTTCATTGGCTCTTTTTACCTGCAGGCAGAGGGACTGCCGCCCCTCCCAGGCAGGGGGCTTGCAGCAGAAAGGAATTACTTGCACCCAAGCACCCAAAATGAGTTCACTATTTTGCTAAGTATATGTTTAGTCGGGGTGGTCGTATCTGTTCTCACTCAGCAGTGCTGACACCAAGGGTGGAGAAACTACAACTTAACTCTGCAAAAATGAAGTCATTTTTGGAGAGCAAAGGCAGCCTGCTCCAGGGGAGTGTGTGCATGCAGGCTGCAGTCGGGGCTGACGATTATTCTCACAAACTGGCGGGGCCCCACAAAATCTCAGCCCCACAGAAAGCCTGTGGCAGTTTATTCTACATCAATCTGGATGCACTGTCTAGGTATCATTCCTGTCCCGTCGAAGTCCAAGACACAATAACCTGCATCTCCAGCCTGACTGTCTGACAGGTCCCCTGCACCAATTTTGTCCTTTCAGCTCCCCCACATCCCACCCATTCACTTAAATTTGGCCTCCTAACATTCTATTGCCTCTTAAACTGAGGCAAAAGCATCATGCTATACTGCAAAAACTGACCACAAGGTCAGGAGTAACAGGGTCTATTCCTAAATCTATCACAACATCAGTTCTTGAGATTATAAATTTGATCCCTTTTGTTTAGTTTGATCCCTAGTTAAAAGATTACTGAAGTTGAAGATATAAATTGTCATTTGTGCCTGGAGAGTGAATGGCCTTGGAGGTGACTCAGGGTGATTTACACCGTTCTCTTGTCTTGGCTCAGGATGTTTTCCATTCCAGGTAGATCTCAACACTTTGGCAATGCTCAAGAATGTGGAGTCAATTGCAAGATTATTAGATGCACATCCATTTTAGGGCTGTTCATGGACATATGGAGCTTGTGGGTATGACGGTAACTGAGTTCTTTACAGAAGTGGCTTTACAGCACTTCCACATGATACGCAGGATTGCTCTGTGCACGTATAGCTCAACTGTATGTACAATGTGCAATCGTTGCTTTCCTGGGTACCCGGCACCTGAATATCTGTTTTTAGGACTGCTGCAAAACCTTCCTGCAAAACTATATTTTTGGAGAAGGACGTAGTCTTTAATGTACAACACAGAAAAGCCCATATTATACAGGATGTATAAACCTAGTGTTGGCAGATGGATCTTGAAAGTCTTTGGCCTGTGTGCTATGAATCCACGCCTTAACACCAAGCTGATCCAATGCAGCTCCCTGTAAGCTGCCTCATGCCAGTGATGACTGCAGTGAAACTACTTTTCAAAACTAGAACAAAATCGTCTAATTATCTCACCTGAAATTCTGCACCTTTTAATTTAACCTGATATGGCCTCAAGAGGAAAAAAGAAACAGGAAGAGTTAAGTTCAATGTTGGTAGAAGGACATGCTCTAAAAGCCTGATTATCCAGATGGAACAGATAAATCTGTTACTCTTTCTCTAAATATCAACACTGCATAATTAGCAGCTGCTAAAATAATGGAAGCCAATTGAAGAAAAACATGGTATGCTCTCCATTCATTTATTAAGTACCTTATGTTTCCAAACAGAGCTTTCCATATTTGCTGCAAAACTATGTAGCTTCATGCTCTACACAACCGAGCAAAGATGACAGCACTGAAATGAGCTATTACTATTTCCATCAGGAAGATATGGGGAACTAGTCTGTGTCTTTGAGGCGAAAATATATATTCATCAAATGGAAAAGCTTTAAAAAGCAGCACTATCTAAGATATCAGCATCCCATCTCCCTTGGAGACAGCTAAACCCCACATTTATCTAAATTATCTTGGTAATATGACAGAGTGATTGCTCACTAATGGTCAGTAACAGTTTTCTTTGTCATTTTCCTAGTCATTACCTCCTCAGAATGAACTCCAGAATAAACTGCCGATGCATCGTGACTAGAATATAAAGCGTACCGTTACAAGAGAGACCATTTCTATTAAACTCACGAACCCGTACATTGGACTTCTGACATTTTCATTTACGAAAAATAATACCCCTCTATTACAAACCCTGATGAGCTTGGAGATATTTTATGCCTAAAACAGAAGCAAAGTAATATTTATTTTGCACAGCTGTCTTCTATTTTCTTCCTTTTCTCCCCACAGCTACTCATACACAGGAGCCACATTTTCTGCAAAGCGAAGAGCACCGTTCAAAGAAGGCTAGTCTTGTAGATACTGTATTTCATGGCCCATTCAGCTGTATTTTTTAATTTGGATGTTTAAGTCTATTTGCCCTTTTTCAGGAGCTGGAGAGAATCACTGATTACACAGTCTGCCTGAATCTCATTTTCCCTGCTGAGTCTGAGAAAAGCCCTCACAGAAGGCTTGTGCACGTGGCAGCTGCTTATCGACTCCTCCTTCTCCTCTTGAAGAGTGGAAATTTTCAGAGCTGAGATCCACTGTCTTTATTTCAAATTAAATGAAGCTGATCTGTTGAGCTGCAAAGATGGAGGAAGCAAAAAGACTCGAGCAGAAGTGGTAAAGGAGCCAAAGTGCTGCCATATGAAGCTGCATCATTTTGAAATACTGCATCAGCCTAGAAAAACAGCATTAGGGTGACCGTAAAGGAGGATTTTATCTTCCCCAGTGTCACACCAAACAGATTCATACTGATCCTTCAGGGAGTCCGAAAGGCTGAAGTGTTGGGGAAATGCTGTGGAGCTTCTACGCTGCATTGTCTGACCTTCTTTGCTACAAGAGGGGATCCTGCCCCTTCGCTGTGCAAATGGGCATTGACAGCATGGGCAGCCGTAGGGTGGCAGAAGTGCTTCATCCTGTGAGCTGCAAAGTGCTCTTCCAATCTTGCAAAAAACACATGCACAAATAAGCTATACATGCAAAAAGCTATCAATACTTTTTTGTTTTTTAACCTTTGTTGTAATTAGGAGGGAGGAGAGGATCACAGCACACTCTGACTCCAAAGAAACAGGAGCCCACCTGAAAAGGCTGGTATTTCTAAATCATTAGGGCACAAGGATTCAAAGAGTTAGATCAAACTTATCTTTCTCTTAAAACAGGCCACCAAGCCACATAATTTCCCTTGTTTTACAGAAAATGCCATGTATCTTTGCTAGCCTAGCTTGACCATGGAGTTTGGGTCAGGACCATAGAGAAGTTCAGGTCAGTTTGACTATGGAATTCAGGTCAGGACCATGGAGTTCATGGACTTGGAGTTCAGGTCAGGTCCATGGAGTTCATGGACACAGAGTTCAGGTCAGGTCCTCAGTTTAGCTAATCCAGACGCGCACAGGTAACAAAAGCAAAGCAAGGCATAGGTTATGTAAAACAGTGCAGAGCCTCGTGAGGTGCCTTTCACAGCTGATCCCCAAGAATAGTCAGTGGTTATTTAAATGCATTCAAGTTCTTCCAAAAAGTGCCATCTGGCAGCATCAGGAACCCGCCTACCCCCAGAGCACTGGAGCAGAGAGCCCGGGGAAGAGCAGCCCAGAGCTGGGCCTCTGCACTGAGTCACGTCCCAGGGCTGCGTGACACCTCCCTCGCCAAGGTTTTGGCTTGCTTGTGGCAGCGGATGATACAAAAAGTTTGTTGCCAGCAGCTTTCAGGCACAACTTTCCAAGCAGTACAGACGTATTCTTTCTTTTTTAAAGGGAGAGAAAAAGACACGGAGCTGAAGTCTGACCGTGATTAGACTTTTTGAGTCCAGGCTGCCTCATTCGTATTGCCTTCCCTGAAACACGGTGTTGAAGATTTGCATATTTCTGTGTATATGCAAACAGTAGATCTCCTTGGCAGGCAATGTGTTTACCTGAGAGGACAATGAAGGACTGGCACAGAAAGGAAACATTTTTCGCTGCCAAAGTGTTGGTGCATCACGGCTTGTCATGTCTATTCAAATTCTGTTTTCTTATTTTCAAAAAGCCATCTACCACCTGAATGTGATCAGTCTCCTTGAGGGCTAAGAAACAAAACGGTGCATCTGTTCCACGTGCTGAATGGGCCATGAGGCTCGGGCTGGGAACTCATCCTGAACCACGAGTCCTGCCCCCGTGGGGTGAGGGAATTACGCCTTCAGCATATACAGTAAGAATTCCCACCACATCCGCGGATTTGCATGGACTTACTTGTTATATAATATTCTGAAACTAGATGAATGTCTAAATTTTCTCGATGCAGGGTAAGAAATACAACAAGAACCTGAGAGTGTGAGAGGCTGAGCTGGACAAAAGCTCAGGTTAGCTCATTATCGTATCTCCAGTGCCCAGCATTGCGTGGGTATACACATTTGGCATTCTGTGGCAGCAACTGAGTTCCACAGTTTAATTATGCATTCTGTGTCAAATTGCTTCATTTTTTGAGGCTTGCTGGAAATGTCATTTAATGCCCTTTAGTTGCTGCATGTGAGAAACAGTCACTAATTTTTCACCTTCTCTGTACTTCTGCTCTTCTCTGTCTTTTTTCTCCTGAGTTTTTTTTTAAGCTGATCTTATATGGAATGTATTCCCATAGATAAGATTTGAATGTTAAATGACTGATTTGCAAATCAAGTAACTTAATGAAATGTTTTTAAATACAGCTAATATGCCTAAGAAGAATATCTATTTGAAGATGGAGATCAGTTCAGATAGTGCTGAGATGGGTAAGATTATTTTCACTGTTTACAGTTTACACTCAAAGATTTGAAAATATATACAGTACAATAAAGAAGCGGTAAAAATATGATCAGGAACCACTTATGTGTGGGAGAGGTGAGAGGAGGCAGGAGGAAGGGGGGAAGGAGTTTAAGCTAGCGTGGAAAATTCCCTCCCCAAAATCATTGGAACGCAATAAGAAATTAATCCATTCTATATATTTCTCACTATAATGAGCTATTTTTGCCTCAGGGTGCCAATCAATTCAGCTGACAAAGACCCCAAACCTTCAAATGTCTTGCATCACGCTCTTGCACAAACTAAAAATTTGCACTTAAATGTAACAGGGGGTTAGAAGGAGATACTGTAAAACGTTGCTAGATTTATTGACTAGAAAAGTGGCAATGACCAATTTATAAGAAAATAATTTAATTCTCCAAGGTGATTTAGTCTGTCTTCCTTTTACCACAGTGTCTCAGGCTACGTAAGCAAAATAGCTCTTTTCAAAATGCGCAGTAGATCTGCAGACAGATGTTTTGACCCTTAAGGAGATTTTAATCCATGTTTGCGCAATCCTGAACCCAAGCTTCCCGGTGGCCTTGCCTGAGGGGGAAAATGAGGTAGAGGAAATAATAATACTACAAAGAAACACCACTATCCCAACTTGGCAAAAGGAGAAGTTTAGTAAGAAACCAGCCACATGTCTGGGGTATGTCCCGCTGGTATGAGACCAGGGTGCCAAAGGGGATTTTAACTCCTGAGCCAAAGGCTGGGGGTACCTCAGGACATTCCCTCTGGGAGGGAGAGCATAGAGGGATCACTGCTGATTGCATGCGGGATGCTTCCCTTACCAGACTGGCCTCTGAAGTGGACAAAAGAGATCCTAATTTTCAGCATTATGCATATGGTTGTATTTGCAGGGAAACTGAATTTTTAGGAAAAGAAGTTTTGGCATTTTGAAAATGAATGGGAGGCCTTTTTGACCTTAAATGACATGCACAATTCTCTAATCCTCTCAGAAGCGCCCTTGTCACGCCACACGAACAATTTAGAGGAACTCCAGGCCACTCTAAAATCAGGGGGCATATGATTAGCATTAAAACCAAAAGCATTTTAATCCTGCTGCAAGATTAAAAGGGTGCTGAAAAAAAAAGTGGTGTTCCTGTTCCTCTCTGAATGACATATTTCATTCGATAACAACAGGAAGCCCTAGAGAAAAAATGCCTGCACTTTGGGATGGACGAGAGTGCGGCTGGAGGGCTTTTCAACTTTTATACATCCAGCTTTTGACTTCAGGGAGGTTGCTCCAAATCTGCATCGGTGTCGCTGACAGCAGACCCTGCTCAGACCTCAGACCTTGCTCAGTTCATGGATGGCTTATCTGTAGCTCCCTAATAGAAAGGCTTACAAATACGTGGCTCAGCTTCGTAAAAGCCACTTTATAAGCTGCCTGCTACAATACAAAGCTTCCCTCTTTGATTAAAAGGTACTAGATTTATAGGAAGAGAGCAGTTGGAAGCCTTCCTGTCACTTAAGGAGAGCACACTGTTTTAGGAGAGCAGAGAAGCCAATAAAAATGTATAGATTGAGTCAAAAGTGCTTTGATGGAGCTGAAAAATATGATTCCGTGTTTTTGTAAACAATGAACTACATCCTGGACCTAGAGACACAAATTAAGCACTTTTAAAAATCTCTCCATACTTACAATCTGTGAACATGGGGCTGAAGTTATCCTACTTAATTATGACAACTGGCTGACCATCATCAGCCTGAGCTACCTCTTGGAGCAACGGGATCAAAAGTGCTCTGAAGGTGACTATTTCTTTAGGCAGGACTGAGGGATCCTGAGTGATGAGGCTTCTAGTTTTTGCAATCCAGAAAAGTACCTAAAGTTCCTAAATCCAGGCCATAGGCTGAAAATACAAGGAGGTATTACTGCCATCCTGCCATTCGTAGAATCACAGAATGTTTAGAGTTGGAAGGGACCTTAAAGATCATCTTGTTCCAACCCCCCTGCCATTGGCAGGGACATCTCCCACTAGACCAGGTTGCTCAAACCTAGTCGAGTTCCTTCGTTACTTCATCTGTCTAATTGGGTTTGAACCAAGACTGCACAGGGATTTTCCCTTACTACCTATCTGTTTGTGCAGTATCTATAATACACACAATGATAAGAAACAGAATCCAGAGTGCTGTGCTAAGATGGAGTACCTACATTTATTCTCCCATCCATTTTACATAGTTCATGGCAAATTCCTATTTCAGCTAATAGATATTATAGTATATTGAAGGAAGATGATAATTCAACATCTTGCAAAAGAGGAGACAGAAAAATCGAAGGGAAACTTGCAGATTCAGCATCCTTATTACAATATAATAATAGCAGAGCATATATTTTCTTTTTTAAGACATTTCGTTAACATGTTACTTGCTTTGGATTCTTGGATTTTAGAAAAAAAAATCTTAACAGCACTTGATGGGAAATGTGCTGCAAGAGGAGCCCTGATGCTATGGTAACAGAGCTGCATGCCTGTGTGAGCCACATGGATGCGAGAGCCGTGAGCTCCCGTTGAGCTCAATGGGAAGACCCTCCGTGATTTCAAGTGTCATGAAATCACTCCCTTTGTTTCTACGTCAATGCAGGGTAGTCTTTCTCCAGATAATTTCCCTTCAAGGTAAAATTTTTAAGGGAGCATGCGTACAAATGGTATATGTTAAATTGACTTCTTTGAAAAGACCTCCTTTATTCAGGGTTGAGCACCGAGATAGGTACTTCTGCTTCAGCTGCATCTTAGATTTACTCATACCTCTATTACCCTACTTTGCTAATAGTCCATTAAATGTAAGGAATTAAGTATGTATGCCAAAGATCTGAAAAAGACATACACACCTTGGTCTGTATTAATCAAGTGGCCGGTGGACTCCAGAGTCTGCATTTTTGGGGTCTGGTTTCGGGTACCATGATAGGTACATATAGGCAGATGGCAATTCCTTCATATTTAGCTTCAATAATCACCAGTCATTTGTGAAAATGTACGCCGCAGACTGCGTGCAGAGAAGTGCTGTTGGGATCAGGGTCCGGTGGTGACTCACAGCAGATATCTTCTGAACAGCCCCCAACTCCTTAAGGAGATTGCCTGACTTGAACTATAAATCTCTGCAATTATTTCTCAATCTGCACTTACTTTCAGACCCTGAGACAGTTTTACAGAAAACAAACAAACAAACAAACTGAAGTTGCTAATTTTAAATTGATTGCAAATGCAGCAGTACAACTAATTATGCCTAATGTCAAAACTCGATAAATGGGTCACGGCAGAGAAGGGGATGCGTATCTGGCAGCTCAGTGTTTTTCAGGTAAGCGTGAGGTAGACTTATCCTTTGCTTTAGGAGCTTAATTTGGGCGCTGTGTCCCCAGAATTTTAGGGGAGGGATTGCCAACTCTTCCTAAATTCTGTAAACCCATGGAGAAAGGTGCTGCAGGTAGAGACCCAGCCCAGCCCACCCCATGTGGGAAGCTCGCTCCCCGCACCGACTGGCTGGGGAGGTCTGAGGGACCGTAGGGGTCCTCCAGGCCATTGCAGTGGGGGATCACCCCTTCCACCAACATGAATAGCTGGAGGGGCATGGTAGGTGCCATAACCCCCTGTGGCTTTGGTCTGCCTGGACCACTTGTACTTCTCCAGGGCTGCAGGGCTTGCTCAGCTTGGGAGGGATCAAACTCTGTCTCCCACATTTTAGGAGAGCCTTGAACACGCTAGAACAAGGGGTACACTGATGAAATTACTTTTCTTTTGAGTGTGATCCCCCGCATGGGAATCCATGAGCCATGTAGCCCGATGAAGCCCACAGAGAAGGATGCCTGACTGAGGATATCCGCTGCCTGAGGCAGGTGGCTGGCGCCCTGTCCCCAGCCTGGCTTGCTTTTCATTCATTCATGGTCCCACACAGTCTGGAAGGCTGTGAAGAGAAGCCCAGCAGCAGTGAGCAGGGAATAAATTGTAACTGTCGTTGCTTTAACACCCCTTGTTAGAGAGAAGCTTACAGCTTCCTGATTTTTAAATTGCTCCAGAGCAAGACTTCTTCCATCTTTTGCCAGACCAGATAATGATTGTGGTGCTCATTTTTGCCCTTTAAAAGAAGCCGCCAAATGGAGACTGTGCCCACAATACTATGGCCCTTACAAAAATAAATACATAAATATTGAACAGATGTAGCAGCACTTCATTAAAGATCTACGAGTGCATGAAACCCGGACCCAACATAATATTGGAGACAGTAAAAAAACAGGATTAATCTTTGTCAGAGAAGCTCTTTGAAGGAAATTAAACTCTTTTTGTTTGCAAATTGATCCTTGGAAAGTTTTGGCTAGACCTGGGTGCAACAGTGGTACTCGGTATCATGGCAGCATTTTCCTCAGAAGTGAAACATAGTTTGAGAGCAAGTACTTAGACATTCAATACACAACACAGCAAGTATCAATGCAGAGATGCAGGGCAATAACAGGATGTTGCTCGTGCAACTTCCTTCAAGTGTTTCTGCATGTTATTAAAGAATGAAATTTGGGCTCCGCAACCCTGGTGGGACTTTTCATTTGCGAAAAGTTAAGCAAGTGCAAGGACCATAGCAAGAAGTGGGCCTATGTCAAAATCAGCATTTTATAGGGCATCTTGAAGATATTTGTAATGACTTTCAACCCTGCCGTGTAGCGAGGTGCTACCGTCACTGCCGTCGGTACCCCTCCTGTACCCCCGGCGCTCCCTCCTGCAGAGCCAAGGCAGCATCCCTCTCCTGCCTCTCTGCCCGGAGCAGGCGTCGTGGGGAGGAGCATTGAACTACTTCAGAAAGTCACTTAGAGAAGGAGCGGCTGAGAGCAAGTTCCCATCACTCTTAATGCGTGTCTGATGTACTGATCTAAAAATAAACCCGTGCAGCCGGTGGGATGTGACAGTCCATTACAGCCTCCACTTTGCCTTCGCTCGCTGCGTCCTCGCAAGTTATGGAGCAGCACAGCTTCGGAGGATCACCCGGGCTGATCAGAGTAAGCTTGCCTATGCCCTGGCAAGTAAAACAAGTAGCCATTGAAAAATAAAAGCCAGTCTTTGTGCGTGTGTGTGTGTGATGGTTCAATGCAAATAGTTGTCTAGACAGCAGCCTAAGACAAATTAATACCTGTAATAAGGCTCATCATGCTCCAATAACTGCTGCAACCTGCATAGAAAGACCCGTGGTGGACAAAGAGGAAACGTGCGCTCCTGAGGGAGAAGGCACTTAAGAGTAAATTCTCATTAAGTGAAAATTATTTGCTGCTGAAAGATTAAGCCAGTTGGCAACTGGACAAAATATGGTTGTACGGCAGGGAAAGAGCACATAATGTTTCCTAATAGATGCAGCCGAGTTTGTGGTGTTGTCGTTCAACATAAGCAGCAGAAAATACTGCATTTTTGCTCCTTTCCTGTCAAGCAGAGCTACTTTTTAATTCCTTTTTAAGAGTTTGCCTGCTATTCCTACAAAAGAAATGAAAGACTGATCTATTGGAAAATAACTGGAAGGATTATTTTTCTATCTTTAATTAAATGTTGTAAAGTAGCACATTTCTGAGAGAAAAATGTGCTCATATTATAGTGTGGGGTTTTTTTTTCCCAAATGTGTGGTTAGGCTATTAGAGATAAGAGCATTGATGATTTTCTATATAGATCTGATGGAATAGCTTTTTCATTTACAGTTCAAAGAAAGAATTGGACATGTGAATCATGCAAGAAAAGAGAATAAGGCAGAAGAAAAAGAAAAACAAGCATCATACAGCTACAAATACCTCCTAGATTTACCCTGGAAAGAAGAGTGTTCACAGTTCACTGTAGCTTTATGCCTGATAAATGGCAATTAAAATGCAAGAAATTTTGACCATTTTACTGCAGGAACAAGAGCGTGCATCGTGTGTTCAGGGGCTGAGGGGGAGGGTTCCAAATGCTTTAATTACTGAGTGTTGGCTTCACACTGCTAGTCAATGCCTCTTTACATGTGCCCCAGGCGAACAACCCTTCCTCAACAAACCCAGGGAGTGGTACACCCGTGCAGACGGACCCCGACTCCCATCGATGTCCGTGGGTCCTTGGAAAGCTGGACCTGACGTTCCCTGGGTCCTTGCAGAACCGCTCACCTCTGGCACTGGTGCTCCTGCATCCAGCGGGACTCTGCGCCGTGATTGCTGGGGATGCTGGCGCAGAGGAAAGATTTGCGTTCCCTCTGCTTGCTCTTGCCACAACTAAATAACTGAAAGCCAGGGTGGGGAGGGCGTCTGTCTCCGACGCTCTGCCTCCCGCCACCTGATCTCCCAGCCATTCAGTCCCTCACTCTGCTTTCCAGGCAGCAGCAGGCGAGAGCCAGAGAGCCCCAGCCGGAAAGGGAACAGCCTGGCCAAGACAGAGTGAGTACTGTGATTTAAATGGAGAAAGCCGGACAGTTGTCAGTGGAAAGGAAATGAGTTGGAATCTAAATCTAACTAAAAGAAGCTACCCAGATTACCGACATTGTAAATTGGATTAAAATTAAGTCCTACAAGAAAATCAATGGAAAGCGATAAGGAAGTAAGTCAAAATGACAGCAGAATGAGACAGACGCTCTCCGAGAGCTTACTCAACAGAACCGGTCGGAAGTCAACAAGAAAATTTAACTGAGCCAATCCAAATCTAAGTGGTAGAAAAATAAAGGGAAATTGGAAGAGATTAGAGAGAAAGCCCAAGGAAAATATTTTTGAGAAGGTTATAAATCAGGATGCAAAACAGAAAATGGGGAAAAAAATAAAAGAAAAGAAAGAGGCAATTTTAATTATGTCTTAAAGCAAGTGAAATTAAGTGCCTGGGAATAATTTTTTATACCATGCATTTGTTTACATAGAAGTAGACTTTGACTGACATGCAGATGTTTTTCAGAAAACAGGCTGATATTTTTTTGCCCTGGATGTGCAGTTACAAAGCTTCTGTAGTGCATGGGTTCTCACTCCATGCTCCGAAAAACGCTTTTTTTTTTTCTCTCTCTTCTCCTTTACAGGTCCATCCATTACAGAAGTGCTGCCCCAGCCTGTGGGCAGCTGGAGCTGCCTGTGTCCTGCCAGTGTCCCCAGGGACCAGGGCAGAGGGAATCTGTCCCAGGGAAGGCTTTACCTTTCCTCGGCTACACCTCCGGTACCACTGGATGTCACTGTTGTTTCATGAAAGACAAAAATCTTACTGACAGCTTTTTGACAGATAACGTTTTGTAAATAAACATGTATGTACTGATATTCCCTTTACCGCAAGTGTTATGCCCAAGGATCGAAATTACAGAACAGCTGCGCAACTGGCTCTCACATTTTTGATGACTATTTACAGTGATTGTGTTTATGGGTCCTTTTGTGGCACTCTAAGAGGCAAGGATCGCTTTCTCCTGAGGGAGATGTAGAGTGTGTCAGAGCTGCCGTAATGCATTTAAGTTGTATTTTTGATTTTTTTTTTTTGCTTCCATTTGCATTATTTCCTGGGAAATATTTTAACTCACCTGGGCTGGACTGATGGCACTGTGTCGGGGTGGAACAGTGAGCAGCATCGCCGCCATCTGTCCACAGCCCTGGAGAGCCAGGCATTGCCCAGGGGCAGCGCTGCCCATCAATCAGGATTATTCTGGAGGTGTCTGCTTCTCTCCACCATTACAGAGGAGTGTGCAGAGACTCTGCCCCTAAATCAGGCACCTCCTGGACTAAGAGGCAGTGAGAAACTCAGACCCGATTTCTTACAAAGGGAAAAGCTTTTTTTCCCCGTCAGTTGCCTGATGTGTTATTCAGCTGGCCAAATGAAGACATATAACTTTCTTTAAAGTCAGTGGAGAGGAACAGGCAATTCCAGGAAAGTGATTCATCCCATCTGAAAGAACACTTCTGGCAGATAGGTCAGGTGGGTAAAGGCTTGCAGGCACCTATTTCTGCTGACTGACACTGCAGGAGCCTTCAGTGACCAGCTGAAGGGTAGACCAGTCAGACAAGAAGAATCCCACCCATTTTACCTGGTACAGGGGCCTTTATGGCAGGGTTTTTTTGAAACAGTATGTAGATCTTTCCTACATAAACTTCACTCTACTGTTAACAATCTTTGAGCCAGCTTTCTACATATTTCCCTAATGCTAAATATGTCAAAAAGGGCACATGATGCCAAGTGGCCCACACCAAACTGCCCACCAGGAACAGCCTGGCCTGTGCTATCCCCCCGGGACTGAGGGTCATTCAGAAGAGCCCTTGTTACCCCCCTCTCTGTGTTGAAAACACACCGGGAGCTGATCTGACAATTTGGCAGTGTGGACAGTGGCATTCCTGTGCCCAGCACGGCTCCCAGTGCCATTTCATTATCAGTGATGCAGCCTAGGTGTAAAAGAATATTTCCTCTTGGTGGCAGGTGTATAAAATCCAGTTTCAGCATGGTCCCCAGCTCCCAGAGGCTTATCTGGTATATGGAGGACAACAAAACTGTTGTTACCTACAATAGGACATGAAGCAGTCCTCTATTTGCATGAAAATAGATTGGCTCTGTTAGCTGTTCTCCATCTCACAGCCATATGAATTTCAAGCAATGCTGTTGTAGACTTCTATGAGACTTCAGTGACCTCACCCAGCATAAATGGTCCATGAGATGCGACAGCAGCTATGGACTTCTGTACAGAAGTAGAGTATCAGAGTCCAGCTCCTCTTAAGAGGTCAGGCAAGTCTGAACAGTGTAAATAAGGAGAATAAGAAAATTCTGATAGTTGCCCGAATCAATTCATGGGAGAGAACTAAAAGAAGAGGCAAAGTTTGAGAATTAAAGACAAATTATTCCCGCAATGAGTTAACAAATTTGGAGCTAAAGGACATGAATGCAGGCTGGCCTAAGAGATTTGCCATTTTAATTAAAAATGGTGCTAAAACCACTAGGTGGAATAATGCGTGTTGTGCAAATTGAATAGGAGCACTCCTCAGTCCCTGCTGTTTTTAGCAGTGCTATTTTCATTCTGTGTCCGTAAATAAAGGATTGTGGAATGACTGTCGTCATTTAATCGGGCACAACAAAATGTGTGAATCATGCAAAATTAGTTTCAGGGAATCAAAATGATAAGACATTTCCAAAAATCAGGCTTCCTAGAGTAACTGCTTGGAGTGGGGCTCCTCCGGGGTGCAACAGGCAATTCCCCTATTTCCTCACAGCACAGACCTCTGCCATCACCCGCGTCTTTGGGCTGCTGGTACCTGCAGAGGAAGGAAACTTGTCTTCCCAGAGTGTGCACAGACACCCTAGTTGCGTCTTCTGGGTCTTATTTTGATTGCCATCAGTAGGCTGGTATCTGCCAGGTGGTCTAGGGCACTCCTTGGAGGTGTGCAGTGCTCTGGGGCTCCAGCCTGTGTTCCCCATAGCCGTGGGCCGGCCGGGCAGCTGAGCATGCCCCACTTGCCCCATGGGCACGTTGCCCATCTGTGGCTGCCGTCAAGCTGAGACTGCTGTGCTGCCTGCCAGGCAGAGCTGCATATAAATCATGTGTACAAAATTAAGGAATACGCAGAGCGCTCAGAGAGATGCTGCGAGGTGTGGGATGAGGTGAGATTACAGCCCGCTGCCTCCTCCACTACCACGAGACCCCACGGGTGCAGAGAGCTGAGTAACATCCCCCCACCCTCACTTCTCCCCCAGGTCTGGGGCTCCTCAGGGCAGAAGGCAAGGATAAAAATGTCAGGCTTTCCATATGATCTTTATATGCATTTTCCCCTGATTTGTTGCCATTATTCCCATCACCCAAAGCATGACTAGTGATTTACAGAAGATGGAACAAGCCTGATCTTGCCAGGGAGAGCAAGATTCTTTTGCTTCCTGAGCTGTTTCATGGTACACATCCCTGTGGCGGCCATGGAGGTCTGATCTGCTTCACGCTCGTGGCTCGGGCACTTGGAGATTGTCACGGGCAGGGAGCTGAGAAATGTTATTCCTTCATGCTCCGCAGCACTGTGAGGCTTGGAGACAGACACAGCCCACCCAGGTGTGAGGACTCACGCTGACGTGGGAGCTCCTCTGTGTGGCTCTGGGCACCCTGAGAGCCATGTGCCAGGGAGCCCTGGCCCTGCTGGGAGCGATTCGGGGGGGAGTGACACCCCACGCGGGAGCGGGAAGCCAAGAGCACGGCTGTGCAGCATCCTTTCAGAAAGCTTTTTGCATTCACTGTTATCTCCACGAGTTAAATGTATGCAAATTGAACACGGCTGGTAGCCGCTAAATAGGTATTTCTTGCCAAAAATATCTGCTCTCTGGGGTCTCCACCTCTCTTGCATTTGCAAACTGCATCAGATGATGCATAAGTCATTCTCCAAAATGTGCTGACACCGATACCAATATCAGGCAAGAAGTTCCCAGGCCTCCCCGCTTTTCCCCTTTAATCTTTTTTTTTGTGATTTTTCAGCTTTTGCTTTTACATTTCTAAGCAATTAATTTTTTGGCTCCCACATAGGATCAACAGGTGAGGAATGACTGGCATGGCCCTGATATGCTCCATCTGTTTGCTGCTGATAAGGTAATCCTGCAGGATGAAGGGCAATATCTCCAATAAGCTTAAGAGGCAGCAGCCTAATCTATTTGCAAGAGAGAACAAGCCCTGCAGCCAACATTGTTATTCCATGGGAACAATTGGGCACAGACAGCACTTTCATAGGCACGGTGGGGAGGCTTTCACCCAGCTATTTTTCCCCTGGGAGTGATGATTCACCTGGTGCAGTTGTACCCCTCTTAGAATAAGGAAAAGCTTTGTTTTGTGAGTAGCTTGCACCCCCAAACCCATGATTTCTGAATCAACCCAAATATCGCTTTGCTTCTTTACCTCCATAAACTCTTGGGTCCTTATTTAATCTTCCCCAAAGCAATGGGAAAATATGACCGTTGACTTTTTATCGATAATATTTTTTTTCCTGTAACTTCCATAAAACTGCTGCAGCTGTTGGGTTCTGAATGTGGGGTGTGATGAGGGCAATGGAGGTGTGCTCGGGGTGCCCTCTGCAGTTGAAGGGCTCTGTCATCTTCCCCCGTGCAGGTTTGTGTCTGTAGTCGCAGCCAGGAGGGCTGTGGAGGCACGCTGAGCACCGCCTTGCCTCCCCTCAGTGTGTTGTCCCGGCTCGTGGCGTGAACCACGGAGTGCCGTGCCAAGAGCATCACAAACCCACGCCTGCGCCTTTCATGGTGCCCGTTTTGTGGGATTTCAGCCACCAGCTTTGGGATTTATTTTATTGATGATTTCTGTTCTTAGCTTTCACTGTGTGCTTAACCCTGTTCAAATACACCCTGTAGCTTCTCCCCAGCAAAACACACAAACGTGTGCTGTGGGTTCAGCAGGCGAGCTGCCCCGTCCGGGGCACCCAGGCAGGCAGGTGGTCCTGCTCCTTGGGGAGCCATAGGAATTAACAGCTCGTACCCTCTCCCCTGCGCTGGGGAAAGCTTGGAGGGTGTTTTTAAGATGGCCTCTCCCTAGGAAAACAAGTGGGCAGTGCTCTGGCAGACACGTTTTCCCACACGCAGGATGGAGTTATCCCATTGCCATCACTCAAGGGCAGTGGCGTGACGGAGGCACCTGGCCGCAGAGCTGCCGTCCCATGCTGGACTTTGTGCTCCAGTAATGAGCAAAAGCAGCGTCACCGGCAAACACGGCTCTGCTTGCAGCGACAGGAGCTGCCGCACCATTGCATCACACTTTCTGCCTTTGCCTCTGTCGGCCGCAGCCATTTCTGCCACCTGCGCGCACAAGGATACGCTTGTCTGTGCCCGAGAGGGCAGCAGCCCTTCCAAGCGGGGAGGGGGGAGCATGCGGGCTCTCTTGCGGCAATAATTAAGCTTTTCCTCTTTTATATCCTGGGCGGCTGCTGGTGCCAGAGAGTACACCATCTGCTGGTGAGCTGAGCAAAGGAGCTCTCAGCAGCGAGGGAGGATTTCTGCCATCATATCCCCTCCCGCGGGAAGGAGGTGTTTGCAGGGGGGTCTCGGCCATTTCTGGCACCTGGAGCTCCCCAGGGGCACTGGGAGCCCCTCGCCCTCCCAGCCCACTGCAGGGGATCCGTGTGCCTCCACATGCTGCCCTGGAGAGGGGCCAAACCCAAATGCACCCCAGAACGTGGTGGGGGGACCACCACCGTCCCATGCAATGAGGGCACTGTGCCTTGGTGCAAAGAAGGTGCCTTGTTGCAAGATCCTGAAGTGAAGAACTGGGGAAGACACCACAGGAGGAGCGTGGGGAGGTGACCCAGGAGAAGTGGCCCT
The DNA here is from genome assembly GCA_013398915.1 of Dromas ardeola. Taxonomy (NCBI): domain Eukaryota; kingdom Metazoa; phylum Chordata; class Aves; order Charadriiformes; family Dromadidae; genus Dromas; species Dromas ardeola. The sequence continues at coordinate 510,172 of VYZM01003407.1, forward strand.
TGCAGGGACCGCGTGGTGGGAGATGAGGCTGCTCCTTGTGGGGTGTTGTAGCAGCAATGCTGGGCTACAGCTGGTGCTCACCCCTCGGCTATGGGGGGGATGAGGCCAGGTAACCGAATACACTTTTCCTGCCCCCATGGTTTATGGCATTCATGGATTTACCAGGTGAAAAATTAAGATTATCAGATTAAATATACATAGTTGATTCTCCACTCAGGAGAGAGCTTCATCTCTGGTGCCTCCCTTCTTACCCCCCACAAGGAGCATCTTGCACTGGGACATCTGAGCACTGGGACAAGACCTCCAGCTCCCACTTAAGAAATAGGTAGTGCCTCTGCCAGCACTTTTAAAACTGACATTTTGGAGATGAAAAGTGGCTCTTTCCTCCTTCCAGCTCTCCTGGCCCCAGGCAGCCCCAGGGAGAGGGGGTCCAGCTGCACCCGCCTCAGTACCCCATTTTCTGGGCCCCCCAGCCCCTCTGCTGCCACTGAGGCTGTGCTCACACCGGGCACTCGGCTGGGGTGCTCCTGTTTGCACCGGAGATGGCAAGTGAGGAAGGAGTGAGGGAGCATCAGTGATTACATGGAACAGTTTGCGCGAGACTCATGTATGTGCCTTTTGGGACCAGCACAGGGCACAGAGGTGATGGGAGAGGTCTGCATGCTGTCATCCCATCTCAGACAGAATGGATAAGGCAAAAATTCTGATTACTTTTGCACCTGGGTAGCTTCACTAGTGTTAATTAAGTGGTAGAAATGGAGGATCCGTGTAAGCAAGATTCAAATCAGACACTGGTATTTAGCTTTGCTTCAGGTCCTCTCTGTAGGGTTGCTGCTGTCAAAGTGAAGAATGAAACAAAGAGGGAAAAACCTAAATAGTGATTAATGAGGAACAGTCCATATTTAATCACAGCTTTCAATTCAGACTTTATAATTTAAACTTCAGTAATTGTCTTCACGATTTTGGCATCTGCTCGTCCCAGCCTACACACTATCTTTGGGCTAACAGCACGGCTTATCTTTGCAATTAGGCATTCAGTGTAGCAACAAATCTTCAATTTGGTGTGAGTCACTCAGCTGCTAAATCAAACAATGTGTCACTAAACAAACCAGTTTCCTCCTGACCTCATATGATGATAATAACGACTTGTGAAACCGTTTTAAGATTTCTTTGGTATAATTTGCTGGTACTTTCTGACACACTCGTTTTCATAAATATAATTGGGTCCTGCGTTAGAAACGGGATACAGCAGTACACAAACAATTGATAGTAGTTATTATCATGGAAATGCAGGCAACCCACCTCAAATCCAGTTGCTAAAAAAGTGGAAAAAAACACTTTCTAAAAGTAAGAGCTGTAAGTACAGGGTGAGCCAAAGTTGCAACTGCATCAGCTCCGATGGGCGGGTGGGGGTCTGGACCCTGGCTATGGGGATGGGAACACTGGGGTGGGCGCTCCTGGAGCAGACAGGAGCCCTGTGCATCCATATGCCAGCTGCACACCCGCTGCTCTGCATCACAAGTGTCTGTATGTGCAGTCGTTATTAGAAATAATCCATAATCTTCAATTTAATGTAGTCAAGGTGACATTTGGTGCCAAAAGGCTAAGGTGCCTAGAAACTCCATCGCTGCACCCAACCGGGGAAGAGCAGTGCTGGGGTGGAAGGTGTGCAGTCCTGGGGCAGGCTGTCCTCAAAACATGAAACCTCCATAGGGAGGGGTGAGCTACCTGTCCTCTGCAAATGCCTACCTTGGGCGGGAGCAAACTGCTGCTGAGGAGACCTGTCTTGATCCACTGACTTTCACTTCGGTGATTGTTTCAGATGAAATGTTTGCATTTTGATTTTCTTAAGTTAGACAAGAGAAATCTCAGGGGTAGTCTGAGAATGGCATGGACACAGCAGAAATACTGAGGATGACTGGATGGATACAGACAACACCTTGAAGTACACAAAAGTCTAGAATATTTCCTGCCTTCTGCCTTTGTGGGTTTCTAAATACAGGCTACAGTATTGCTGTAACCATAGCAGTGCAGGTAGACTCTTTACTGACACTGACTCAATTCTATTTAATTGTTTTTAATCCCTGAAAAGATTAACACTGGGCCCATCGGAAACTAAACTTTCTCAAAAGGATGCAATCATTCACGTTTCCATCTACACGTAGAGAAGCCCATCCTGAATGATTTGATGAGACATGAATAATATTTTATCCAAGAGGCAGGGCCAGAGCAGGGAGGGAAGGTGGAGGGATCTGGGTGGCTGGGGAGGGGGACCAGGGCTTGGGACATTCTGCTTGCCACGGCTGCCCACGCTGCTGATCCACACCCAGAGCCAGGCCTGCCAGGGATTTGAAGGAAAATGCAGCCAGTTCCCTCACCTGCATAGCAAACCCCATCAAATCCAGCTCCTAGGTTTTCTCACAGGAGCTAACAAACCAATGACAATGTAAGCTTTGAAAGACATAGAAACAAGTGGATCATGGTGCATCCGTGAGCCACTGGCATTTGCCATCACTGCTTCAGCTCGCCTGTAGCCCTGGCACAGAAATCCTTCCTGCACCCATGCTGTTGTCAGCAGGGTTAAAGATCTCAAGCTTCTGCATATTTTCTGACTTAATCTTTCTGAGGTGTAAATGTGGATGGATGTGCAAGGTTATCTTTTTGTTTGAAGAGCAGCCCTTTGTGAGTGCATCCGAGATACTTATCATGCCTCTCTTTTTCTTTTTTGATCAGCCCAGCAATTTCTGCACCTGAAACCTAGATCTCAGAGCCAAAATCCATCATTAAATGTTAAAAATCTTCAAGGAGACTGGTAAAATGACTCCAATTTCCCGGTCGAGAAAGTGAGACCAGAATTTATTCCCTCTTCTGCTGAAAACTGGCAGGACTGTTGAGCTAAAGTGCTCATCAACACAGATGTGTGCTTTAACTTCCATGCCCTCCTGAAGGCTCCTCTCTGGGATGTGGGTTGCTGTGGTGCATCCAAGCGCTCGGGGGCATCTTTGGCCAAGCACCAGTGGAAAGATCCTGGCACTAATAGGGTTGATGTGGTCCTGTCTGGGGAAGTGCAAGGGTAATCGATTAATGGAGTCTGACTTTGCTATGATGGATACAAATGGAAAGGGACAGAATAAACTCGGAAACTGTTCCACTGTTTATTCAGAAGTGTTTGATTACAGCCAAGGAAAAGAGAAAAGCTAAGTTTAAGAAGTTATCTCTGGAAGTGCTCTGTTGAAAAAAAACATCAAACTTTTCGCCTAGTTCCTCTCTGAGTTAGTGAAAAGGAGCAATGGTGTCAACCATAGATTATATTTTTCATTCACTTCTTCCAGGCAGTTGTATCCGCCTTGACATGTGCAGCAGTGACAGTGGATTTACTCACCTACCACAGCTGTCTTCTTCCCTCTAGCCTGCCCCCAAGCCTACCTCTTGCCAGCCCACACGCTGCAGGGTGCTTGGTGGCACCACAGCAGCTGCCTTCCCACCTGCTGGGTGCCTACAGCAGAAAATGCACCCTGCCAAACCAGAGCGTACTGAATGGATAAAGGCAGAGTCACCTGAGTTAACACCTCAGCTTTGCTCTGCTGTAGTGGAGTTTCACACTCTGCCTGTTCCCAGTTCACTGTGAATGTTGAGGTCCCAGGCTCCTGCTGGTTTCAGGTCACTTCCTTTGGAGTTCTTTCTCTGCTGTCATCTTCTTTTCTGGCATGTAGTTTTATTCCCAGTTAAGGTTGAGTGTTCAGGTAGGGATGCTGTAGGGATGCCTGGCCTGCTGTGCGTAGGACATGCATGCATTCTGCTGTGTCAATACCCTGACAGCGGGTATCTGCAGCACCCGCTGGTCTAGCCATGCATTCCTTGTTTCATAATATGTAGGAGAATCATAGAAACATTGAATGGTTCGGGTTAGAAGGGACCATAAAGATCATCTAGTTCCAACCCCCCTGCAATGGGCAGGGACACCTCCCATAGACCAGGTTGCTCAAAGCCTCATCCAGCCTGGTCTTGAACACTTCCAGGGGTCAGGCATCCACAACTTCTCTGGGCAACCTGTGCCAGTGCCTCACCACCCTCACAGTAAAGAATTTCTTCCTAATATCTAATCTAAATCTGCCCTCTTTCAGTTTAAAACCGTTACCCCTTGTCCTATCACTCCACTGCCTGATAAAGAGTCCCTCCCCAGCTTTCCTGTAGGCTCCCCTTGGTGTTGGCCAAAAATCTTTGCTCTGTAGTTGCCTCCAGAGCAATAAAGTGAAACCTCTCTGCTGATGCAAACATATCCTGGGCAGGCCCTGCCTGAATATATGATTTCCATCATGGCTCCCACACAGCGGGGAAACCACGTCATCTGAAATGGTAGATGGCATGGTGTGGTGGGTTAGCCCCAGCCAGCAGCTCAGCCCCACACAGCCGCTCACTCACACAACCCCAGACAGGACGGGGAGAGAATCAGAAGGGTAAAGGTGAGAAAACTCATGGGCTGAGATAAAGACCGTTTAATGGGCAAAGTAAAATTTGTGCATGCAAGCAAAGAAAAATAAGGAATTCATTTACTACTTCCCATCGGCAGGCAGGTTTTTAGTCATCTCCACGAAAACAGGGCTCCATCACGTGTAACAGTTACTTGCGAAGACAAAAGTCATCACTCCAAATATCTTTTCTCCCTCCTTTTCCCTCCCAGTTTTCATTGCTAAGCATGATGTCATTCAGTATGGGTCAATTTAGGGCCGACTGTCCCAGCTGTGTCCCCTCCCAGCCTCTTGGCCACCCTCAGCCTACTTGCTCTGTGTGTGTGCGGAAATGTGAGAAAAAGAGAAAAGTGCTTTGCAAGAACTGCTTAGCAACAGCTAAAACACTGGTGTGTTACCAACACTGTTTTGGTCACAAATCCAAAACATAACACCATACAGTCTGCTATGAAGACAATTAACTCCATCCCAGCCCAAACCAGTACACAGAGAGAGGACTTTTGAGGTACCTGCAATGCCCATTTATGGATGACCATTCACGCTTCTATTACCATCACCCAGCACAAATTATCAAAGTGGTCCTTCACATCCTAAAGTTGTACCCCTGTGGCTTTCTGTAACAGACAAGCAATGAGATTGCTCCATTGGTTTCTCCCTCTTCCAAAACTGGCATTCGGTTGATGACAATATTATTAGATACTCCGCTTGCTCTGAAAATTTAGCGTGGGCATTGAGAACTTAACAAGATCACGCCTTCCTACATTGACTGTCCTGAGTGGAGAAGTACACGGATCTGGATTTGGTATCCAAAAAAGACAGTCTGGCTAGCCCAGCATTGCTTCCTCAGAAGTGTAGTCAACTTTACTGATATAATAAAACAAACCAGCCAGGAGGCATTTAGCCTGGTCTGGTAGTAAGCATAAACTGCCCCGAAAGCTGCCACTCATCCCAGGTAGGCAGAGGATATATAAGGTCGTGCCTACTTGAAGCTGTCTGCCGTCAGGTGCAATTCATAAAGCCTTTTTGGAAACAACATTCATACTTTACAACTCTTGTCAGAGCCAGATAGTTATTTGTGCCATCGCAGCCACATCTACGCTGTTGGTAACCGGTGGCAGGTGACGGCTGGTGCCCCAAGAGCAACGAGTGGGCAGTAGCTCAGCAAATGCACTCCTCGTCCAGCTGGGTTCGTAACGGGAGCCCTTTGCTGGCGAGTGAGCGGCACCGCTCTGCCGTGGGCACGCTGGCATTGCACCGAGAGCTTCCCAGGGTGCCAGATGGAAGCTTGAACTGGTGTCGATCAAGTGTTTTCAGTTGGAGTACTGTGAAATTGAGTCCAGGCCATTTCACTGCCAGTTGGTTACTGACAAAAGAGCTAAACAAACACCAGGGAAACAGAAGAGAAAATAATGTTAATTACCCAGCTTTTGAGGGCTCTTAACAAAATATAGTATTCTACAAAAGCCATGAGGCAGTGACTGCCTGGCAAAGCACTACTGTAGGTGGCAAAGTTCATTAAGAGACTGAAAATAATATACCTTTGCTTAAGCAGCATTTTCTATGCTTAGTGTTTAAATCGCTCTGTTTAACCATTTCTCTTCAGCAAAAGGTTTTGTTTGACAAATGCAAAAGCTACCTGGCTTATTATGTATACATGCACAGGACAAAGATAACTGCACTTGGAGCTGAGATGCAAACTCATGCAAGTACAAAGCCAAGTTCAAGTAATGCAATGACAGAAGTCCTCACTGACAGCAATTGCAGCGTGACCCAAGGAATTAGCAGGAATGCCCAGGAGTGCCTTAGTCCTCAGGGGTGCTGGTCACTCACAGCCCAGGTAAAGGCATGATAGTTCGTTGTTTATGATAGCCAAGCCTTGCAAGGTTTCCAGAAGAGGGAGAACGGTAGACATCATCCAGGATGGGATTCAGCTCTGGGCTCCGCTGACTTCAGCTGCATCTGCCTGAGTGGGAGCACAAGTACCTGACCCAGTCCCACAACCATAGTCCCAAACAGCCAACACAGTTGTGGGCAGTACGGCCCGTGGAGCCAGAGAGTGGTGCAGCCCACTCCACCAGGGAAACCAATTCTGTGACAGCCTCAGTTACACCCTATGCTTCACCGACATTACCGGCTCCATCCGCTATAATGCAGCTTATGTACTTAGCTCACACATATATGCGTATGTAGGTATCTAGGTTTGCATCTGCATTAATCTCATGCTGAACCCCACACCCTCAAAGGCCCATGTAGTCAAAGCCAAGAAAGCCACTGACTTCCAGCTTAACTATAGGGCTGCATGTGAATTTAGGAGATGATAACTGGAACAGCTTAACACCATGCTAAAGGATGGGGAAGTTGTTCTTACAGCTGTAAGGCTCCTTTGTTTTCCTTCAAACTAAGAATAAATAAAATCAGTTTCTTTCTGCATTGAGGACATCTAGAGGACTATGTCACACGCTTTCTCCATTGCATAAAATAAGCCAGGTCACAGTTGCTTCATCTGTCACTGGGATATCATGATAGTGCAGCATATTAGTGCAGCACCATGCATACTAACCTACTTCCAGATGGTGCATGACCATCAGAAGACAACGGGATGAGCCCTTCTCCTTGGCTGACCTCGGCAATGCTCCTGCACTCACAACTGCAATTTGTTTCCTCATTGAGTGCCGCAGCAAAAAAGGAAATAAGACAGGCTGCCAGCTTGAGGAGATGCCAGCGTGGCCAGAACACAGTTGCCAAGCAAGTGTAAGTGATCCCAGCTGCAAAATATACTGGAAATCTCCTATGGCACCAAATGCTAAACAAACAACAAGGCTGGATTCCGAAGGGCTGCAGGGGGCTAGTGGGACAGAAAGGGAGTCCTTGGGTCTGATGTACTTTGGCTTCAAAAGGGGATTGTGCTAGCTGTTAAATCGTCATTTTAAAGTAGCCCTCAGGGACTGTAAATTCCATCTCATATCTTAAATATTTTCTTTGCTACCAGTAAGACGGAGCCATCCTCTTTAGCTTTTCCTTTTGACAGCCCCATGCCCTTTCCTGCAATGCTTAAAACACAAATACAGTCTGCTCTGCTCTGCCTTGTATAAAAATAATAATAAAAAACCTCCTCCACCATAAATGTTTGCTCCTAAAAATGGTATCTCTCTGTACGAGTGTAAAATAGGTGACTAAATATTCTAGGGCATGTGGCATGGTGACAGTAAATCAGGTGCTGTAATCACCAATTTGCTTATCCTCATGGGTATTCAATATAAGCTGAAACGTGCCAGCTGTGAGCATGGGTGTCTTGCAGCTCTAAAATATGGATTTATGATGCATTTGTGTTTCCTTCCTGTATTATACCACCCAGGTGTATAAGTGCTGCCCTTGCTGGCTGCCTTCTCAGTATTCTGATGCCATTTACCCATTTACTCTTCAGCTGAAGATGAAACCACAGCAAACATGTCAGAGTTCTGTCAGATTATATGCGTGTGTGTGTATTCCTGAGCAGGTGAAATTGGGGATAAAATTGCAAAGCTCACAAACATCTCATTCTTGCACCAGGCAGCATCTGCTGATATTTAAGCGGCATCTACCTGTCCACTAAATCCAGGACATCTTGCCTCAGGTTTTATGTATATAAAAGAAGGAAAGCAGAGCCATCAGCAGATGTAACTGCTTACGAAGGTGCCAGTTCCCCTTCCCCTCCAGGTGGGGAAGAGGTGTGAAGTCTGAGGTTTGAAAGAACAGACATGACAGGCAGTTCCTCTGCCCCAGACCTAGAAGGCTTGATATAAGCATTGTGCTGCTTCTGTCACCTGTTTTAAGCTGTCAGTTATTGGTGTAGTTGATCGTACTCTCAGGTTTATCAGCTTCATTTGAAATCTGAATAGCCATAATGAACAGACCATGATAATTAAAAACTGCAAAGGAAGGAAAGTTATCACTGGTATCACAAATGTTTAGAGCCGACAAGAAGTTAGACGCAGACTAATACTTGCAGAGGGGTCTCTATGCCAGCCAGTGCATAAAACTCATACTTGGCGTGAAAGTCGTAGTGTTTAAGCATTTCAGTCCCTTCTGGAGCATCAATATAATATTTTGAAAGTCAAGTTTTGGAAAATAAGGCGTTATCCTCTAGATGATGAGAATACACTTCAAATAGTACAGTTGAGGATTTTTGAAATTATTTTTGGCTAAGATTTTAAAAAGAGAGCAGAAACTAAAATGATGAGGATGCCCCTTATCTCCAGAAACTGAAATTTTAGAAGAACACAAAATATTAAAAGAAACTTGAAAAACTTGTGAGAGTTGACAGTGTTCAGGTAGGACACCATATAGACAACCACATAAAGTTGTACTAACTTTGTCAGGCTAAGCAAAATGCTGTTTTGACAAGATAAGAAATAAAAATAAATTGTGCAAAGGTCTTGAAAATCTTTTCTTTTAGGCTGCCATATCAGTCTTGTGTCCTGGAAATGTAAAAATGAAGTAAACTATGAGCTCATGGCACACTGTGACATCAGTTTCCAGTTCCTGCTGCCAGCTGCAGCATCCCACACATCTCTCCCTGTCAGCTTTTCACTGCCCTCAAACACTTCACTCTTGACAACATTTCTCATAACTGTCAATTTTTCACATAGTTGCCATGGAAATTTGTGCTGAAATACCAGTTTCTGCTTGAAGAGGTTGGGGGTTTGGTTTGTCCCCCTGCTCTGCAGTGGCCTGGTGGCCCCCATAGGGATCTCCCAGGGTCATGCACTGCCAAAGCCAAGTACTTTGTGGAGGCAAAGCTGCTTGGATAACACGGCATCTCCCTCCGGGAAGCTTCCTTATGGTCAACGTTGTAAAGAAAAGCCCTGTTGGTGTCATTCCACCTGGCACACCATTTGTGTATCAGTTGAGTGGACTCACAATGTCAAAAGTGCGTTTTCTCTGTGTTTTGAGGCAGGCGACAGGGAAGAAGAGCTCCAACCCCAGGCTTTTGCATCCGTAAGTGGTAATAGCCACATATCCTCTCCATTGTATGCCTGGGTGAGGGGGATAGGCTGATATCTTACACTTTAATTAAAGTCAAATTCCCAGAAGACTTAAACTGCAAGGTCTGACCCACTTTTCTTCTAAGAACACTGAAGGGATACTTTGAAGATTTACTTGCACTGAGCCTGCCATTTGCTTACAGCCGTAGCTCTGTGAGGAAATCTGCCTGCCATTAAATTTTTCCTATTTACAATAAGTTGTAAGTGAATACCAGAAGTGGGACAAACACAGGCAGATTTCCCCACAGAGATATGGCTGTTTATGAGCAGAGAGGCCGCCCATGCGGCCTCTGGTATGGATGAAACCCAAACTTCCTGAGGCTGGCTCTCCCATCAGGGGTGGTTCCTGGAGGCATTTGGGCAAATGAGGTGATGGATAAAGCATGTGCTGGGATGAGACTCTGGTGAAGGGTGTCCACCGCCTGGCTACCCACCTGCTTGTGATCCCCTGTCCCACACCAGTTGTGGTGGCCTGGGTGAGTAAATTGTGAAGCTCAGATCATCCTCCCACCCCAAACCTACCACTCACAACACCTGAACTAATTTTGGCTGGAGGAGGTTGCATGAAATGTCTTAATTTTCCCCTAATACTATTCAACACCCCCTGACATGAGTTTGGAGGGAAATGTATCTTCCAACCATCTCTTTGAAATGTCTGTAAGAGGCGTGATCTATTTATCACCACTTTCTTAGGACTACATGTAATGGTATGAACATTCCTATAGCTGTGTCACCTGTCTTTACCATGAGCCTTGTGACACGCAGTGTGTTTCTTCCAGCTCTTGGAGCCAGAGGATATATGAACACTTCAGCTTTCATCCTTAGAAAAAACTACTGCAATTGGAAGACAGACATGAAAACATGATGCAAGAGCAGCCTGTAGGTACAAAATGGAAAATACCCATCATGCCCCCATTGTAAATGGAATAAATTGGTTCATTTTCATTTTTGTGTGTTAATGAGATGGTTTGGCAACTTGGCAGCATTTCCAGGCTTGGAACGTCTGGGAGGGGACTCTGTTCCAGGAAAGCCTGGGCTGCTGGAGTGATGCTGGTGAACTCAGGGGTACAAATGAAGGTGAAGGTTTGCAAAATCAAACTTTTAAAATGCATATAATCAGAACAAATGAGATTTGTCGTCCCTTCAGGGTCTCTTTAAGTGGTTACCTTTTCTGTGGTGAATGTCATCTATCCTGAAGTCTGTTTTCTTTCTATGAGAAAGAACTGGTTTTTTAACTCTTGCCTGTTCACTGCTGGCATCTGATCACACTGCTTCTTTTACAGATCAGCATCTCTGCTGTAGGTAACAGCATTCACTGTACCTCATGTAGTTTCTGGGCCAGACAAAGACAATAATTAAAGGGAATACAGAGCATGAAGCCCATTTCTCTTGGCACTGCTATCAAAATTGAGTGACTTTATTTTATTTCACCTTAGTTGCATTGATTGATGTGAAATTGTGTTAGTAAGTGGATTTCTCCTGCCTATTTATTAGGGTTCATTTGTTCATTCAGGCAGGCAATGGCCCATATCTAATGCTGAATTCTCTGTTGCTTCATACAAGCTCCTCCTTTGACAAAAGACGGATTTTTACCCTTAGAAATCATTTTGAGAACTGAAGTAAAGCAGTGCAGTACAATGAAAAATCCGATTAAGCTAATTAAAATACTATGATTAGATTAATATGTTCGTCTGAAGGAAGGAGGCCACCATGACTATGACATCTTGACTCCTGCACAGCTTCTGGACCACGTTTTTCAAATTGCCAAGTTCATCTTGTGCTGCACACAAGGTGCAAAATTCATCTGACACCAGGTAACACGTGGACATGAGAACTTGCCCGCACGCGTTAGGTTTGCTACAGGAGGGGAACGAGCTTATGCCAAGGGACAAAGTGCTGTATCAGAGGTAGGAACAGGAAAGAAGGTGACTTTCTACCTGGATCCCTTCAGCTAGGGAGAGAGTATGCCACTAAAGACATTGCAATAGAATACCTGATAGATAAGCCTCTATGAGGAAGCCCTGAAGACACAGAGCCAGGTGGCAGACAGCAGTGCCAGCTCAATGCTGCTGCCTGAAAGGAGGACAACCGTCGACCATGTTGTGTCAGCAGCTACCAGCAAAACCCATGCAGAGCTGCTTTCATGTCCCACAGCTGGACCTTTGAAGTAAGAGACCTCTCAGGTGTTTCCAGCTTTCAGAGAAAGAGCTGTAATGGAGCTCTGGTGGCTTCCAGAGCTGAGGAGACGGAGCACTAAAGGTCTAATCACGCAAAAGGACGCTACCAGTTTCTGTGTGTCATGGACTTCAGGGACGTGTGGCTGCAAAGAGGCAGTGCTGCTGGTGTAAGCAAATGCCTGCATCCACCAAGACTCCAAATCCAGCTTCTGAGAAACTCCAGCTGTGTGAACTAGCAGGCTGGGCTCCCAAAATCAGGTAAGATGCCGCTCACTGTTCAAATGGGGTACACCCTCTCCTCCACAATTTTCTCTACTAACCCACTCATGAGGAAAATATCCTCGCCCTGCAAAAAGAGGAAACCAGGGAGTGCAATTGCTCCTGAATTTTAATTTCTTAGGAGCAGCTCCAGGGAGGGAAGGGGGGAGGCAGGATGGTGCTGCCCGCTGGTCCCCCTCAGCTGCTGGGAGACCCGTGGCTGTGTCCACCTTGGGGTGGTGATCTCAGAGCCATGGCATGCCCAGGGGCCTGGACAGCCATTCCGTCATTTAAACTGCTTTGTTCAAAGCAGCAGGAGACAAATTTAATCTTCCCCTAGGGAGAAAGAAGTGGCAGATGTGCCACCACAGCTCATTGCCATCACCTTACGAGGGTAACATCTACCAGTGATGACAGAAGAGCAAATGAGGCAAGTTCATGGGTTATTATGGCAAAACCATGTCAGATTTGGCCAGGCTTCACCTTCTAAAGTAGAATTTGTTGCTATTTGACTTCTCTCTTTTCTTGACCATTAAACTGGGAAGAGGCAGAAGATGGGTACGTAATTGTGGGGGGCCTAATTTTCCCCAGATCCAGATCAGACAATTCATATGTCAAATGTAAGCTAAAGGGGGAACAGAGAGATGCAGTGGCTGCCAAAGGGGAACCAGCCCTGGTGTCCACACTCCTTCCCCCCGGGAACACCATGAGATGCTGTCCTGCAGCTGGAGGAGAGAGGAAACCTGCACCAGGCACCCCAGCCAGCATTTGCTGTCTGGCATATGTTTCAGAGCACGACTTGTTTTACTCACCTCTTGCCCCGTGGACAGATGGAGACTGGCTTTAGGGAAAGACCTCACATGCTCCTGGGCAGTCACACACATTTCCAGCACTTGCCCTGTTGTGTAACTGTTTGTACCTGTGTCTGTTATGACCTGGTTTTTTTAGTGGTTGTTTAAAACTGCTTTCTTTCAAGTATTCTTGGTCAGCGTCAGAATAAGGGTGAAAGATGAAGACCAGAAATCAGTTTGGGGGTTATTCTCACTGTGGTTTCTCACTGAATTCAGCTGAACATCTCTTAGCAAAATCTTTATTTAAACTTATTTAAAGATTCTGTGATCTGCCTTGGCAACATCTTATATGAATGCTGGGAACAAGACAGAAACAATTAAGATCAACAGCCATGCTGCAATTTCCATTTCTTTGCTGTACGCATATGACATTTGCTCGCTCCAGCCCTCCTGCCACGACACGTTCACCTCTGGAGGTCCCTTCCAGCCTACATGAGGCTCTGATTTTATGGCTGCTCAAGCACAGGCTTTTATCAAGGGCTCTGCAGCTTGAACTGAGTTACACGTAATGAGGGCATTTGTTAAACAGCATGTCCTTTTGAGGTATGTTGATGCTTTTAGATTTCTTTTCATAGATGTTTCCTTGAATAAAATATCCCACAACCTTTATTCTAGTCACATAAAAGATTTATGCCTGTTTTTTTCTGAGATGAGTGAAGCGAGGTGTTCTGTATGGGAAAAGGGCAGGCAATGCTTAATATGTTTCCTCTTATGTATATTGAAATTAAATCTAAAAAATATTTTAGATTTAATTTATCACCCTGTTACTTTCTAAATCATATATGCATGGAAAATTTAGAGATCTTCTCTGCCCCTCTTATTGTCTTCCTTCCTTTCTTCCTGGAAACTAACTTATCTTGGGTATTTCCATTGCTCTTTCCCCAATATAAGGAAATAAATAATGTAACTTTATCTACAGTTTTTGGCCCTCTTTTTCTTTATAAGGTTTACATTGACTCTGGACGGGAATTTTCCACAGGGATGCACTTCCACTGGAGGACGCGGGCTCCAGCAAATGCCTCTTTCCTAAAAGAAAAGTTCATACATCTGTAGGTAAATAAGAAATCAGTCGTGAGTAATTTGTTGGCCTCAGCCACCGTGGTACCTGGTGGGAGCGACGTGGGTGCGGGTGCCCCATGGCAGCCTCTGCCCTGGCAGCAGCCGGCCCCATAGTGCCAGAACTACACATCCCAGCAGGCGATGGGCCGACACCACATGCTCTGGGGTCATTTCAACAAATAAAGACATTTTAATTCAGAAGTTTGATTTCAGTAGCAAACGATGACATGCAAGTTATTCAACACATATGTCGAAAAATTTTGTTCAAAAACTTGTTCTTGTGGGAAAACTGTTCCAAATTTTTCTCTCTTCTGAAGAGTATCATAGGTGAGATCTCCGATGCATTTTCCAAACATTAGTCCTTCAATGAATATTATTTATCTCAGGGAAGAAAGGCAGTGACCTCGATGAAAAACCACTACCTGCATGCTGGATTGGAGCCCCCCAGGCCCCTTTGACATCTCGGAGCAGAGAAGGGGACCTGCTGGCTCTGGCTGGCCCAGGCATCTCCCAGAGGTACAAATTTCCCTTGGAGGAAGGGACTCTGCAGAAAATATGCTCCGGCCCCTCTTCACATACCTGTGCCTTCCTGCTTCCTCCTCTGAGCTGTGGGAGAGAGAACGGGGGCAGCCCCACGTCTCCATCCCACTGTCACGCGGCAATGGAAATGTTCCCAGAGTAAATATCAGCCTTTGCATAGCCATTGATTTCTAAAACTCTCTGTACTGTGTGGGCTTCACTGGTTAATAAACCAGTTGTCCAAAAAGAGAGCACATTTTTTTAAGCCTGTTCTCAGAAAGGAATAGAAAGTCATGCACAATTAATTGCAAGTCATAATAATTTAGATACTTAGGGATAATCAAACAAACAAAACAAACTGCAAATGCTATTCAATACACAGACACAGAAGTAAACCAAGCAAACTGGAGCTGTTCATAAATAGAGAGTTGAAAAAATTAAAAATTAGGACAGTGGCACAGAGCAACTAGCTCTTTGCTAGCATTTGGTTGGGAATAAACTTTTTTTATTCACAGTGGAGGGGAGTTCTCACTGTGTCAGCATTAAATAATAGTCTTCCCTCAGTGATTCCACTGAGAATGGAGAATTGATCTGCTGAGAACACTTTGCTTTGCAACGAAGCAGATTTGGAGTATGACTTTGAAGGCAGACTGAAGGGAAGCGAATATTACCCATGGATTTTCTGTGGAAACCCAGCTTCAGAGATGAATGGATGTGCTTGTCCTAAGCCCACGTGTCTCCCTCAGAATGTGACCAAAAGACACATAGCCTCCTGCCCTTTGCTATAAGACAAAACCTCGAAGTCCAAACCAATATCTTTGGTTGTCTGAAACCTCAGTGACCCCTCCAGCTCCCTTCACCTCCCCGGGGGGACAGTAATCCACACCACCAGGGCTGTGGGCTTCCCTGTCACCTCCTAAGCCATCCCCGGGCACCATGCTTTTCAGTTCCTCCTCCTGCATGGCTCAGCAGCCCCACGGCTCTGCCAGGGCCACCTCTGCCACCCAAACCCACCCATCTGCACCTCATATAGCATTAAAAAAAAATAAATCTCGTTTTGCTAATTTCCTATAAAATGCAGTTTTTAAAACTATTATGGAAAGAGGATGTAATAGCTATGAGAGAGACAGGAGCCGCTGTGGAAGACACGGCACCAAATCCATGGGTTGAATTTCAAATACGCGGAAAATGTGTGTGGCTCTGAGGGCTTTGGCCACTGGAAGGGACTAGGGCTGCTCCTCTGCTCACTTGTGCTGCCGTGCCCCCAGTGGGGGAGGAATAAAAAAGGAATTTAAAAAAAGCCTTCATTTTGTTTTAAGTCCTTTGTGTACAAATTTTGCAGGGTGACTTCCAGCCCTTGTAGGCATAGCCATGCCAAGTAACTGCTTGCCTTCTAGAAACCGTTTGTCATTTAAAATATCTCTAGACTATCTCCCTTTGGTCATCGCTTTTTCAAGCTGTTTACTCTTTCTTCAAAAAGTAGCTGTTAGATACTCTGATCATCTTAAACAATAGGTTTTTTTGTCCTTTTATAGTATGGGGAAAGAAGGTGTCTCCAAATAATAATTCTACAGTACTTACACTGTGGCCTGTGGCATTGCCTGCATTTTAGTCACTACTGTCCCGCTGTTAATTCCTGACTATTCAGTTTTGCTCTTTGGCTGCTATCAAGAGAAGGGCTGAGTTTTTTCTAGGACTCTGGGACCTTTTTCTCACTTATTTAGGGGTCATTTTACATTTTCGACTTGTATTTTGTCTCCTGCTCATCTTCCATCCCTGCTGCAAGGGCAGCACATGGCTACCTGCACCATCTGAGAGGATTACATGGGCCCCTGCGAGCTCTGGCACCTTACTGCTCTTGGGACTGTCAGTACGCAATTGTCTTTGGTATCACAAGTTTGCCTATATGTTGAAAACTAAATCCTCCATTTTTCAATCCCACATTTGCCTTCACTAACTTGTAGGCTAAATGCCTTCTGGGCATAAGATGGTAAGGTGGTACTGAAGTCATGAGGAGCTGATGTGTTCCAGGTGTGACATCCCTGCTGTTTCTGCTCTATTTTTCATTCCTGTGAGTTTTGCCAAAGGCCAGCTTCTGCTTTTATGATGAGACCCCCCCGCCCCAGACCTGTATGCAATGCTTAAATATATGCTTTTCCATTTTTCTCTGCATCTGCCCTTGTTTGGAAGATGATTTTATGAGAGTGGGAAATGTGGTGCTCGTTAGCCTGTACCTTAGCCAGATACTGTTAAATCGTACCTTCCTCCCACTGTCTACCACCAATGTGGCTTTATGTCTGTTTGCAGACATGTTATCATGGATCTCAAACTTTTAGCTAGCATTCTTTTCTTGCAGGGACTCAAAAAGCACTGGGACACGAGCTGCAGATGCTGCTGTAGATGCTGTCGTGTGTGATGAGCTCCCTCGAGCCTCACGTGCCTCGCACCCAGGCAGGGCCTGGGGAGTCCACGGAGTTGCTCGCAGGAGCCAAAGAAGCAGCAGGCAGCACCTGCAGCAAAGCGTGCTGAAGTTAGTAAGAGGCTTTTAAGCCCCCACCTTCATTTTTTTTGCCCTGTCCTTTAGCCTTTGCTTTTCAGTGCTCACAAACCCAGGAGGAGGCAGTGGCGATTTGCGGTTCCCCTCCCACGCCCGCTGGGAGGAGGCTGCCACACAGGTGTGATGAAGTGCCCATCCACGCAGTGCTCTGCTCCGGGGCTGAGCACTCGGTGCCTGTGCCTGCCCGCTGCAGCCTGGGCCAAGGGGCAGCCTCTGGTGCAAGATGTTCCCATTGCATGCTTGTCTCTTAAAATCGAGGTGTAAAACACCTTGCTGGAAGCACAGGCAGCTCCTTTTATTCTGATGCTACCTGGAAAGGAGAAACTGGGCAGTATGGTAAAGAGGAGAGGTATAAATACTGCATAGCATCCTCATATATTCATTCACTTACCTTGCACCTCTCTTTTCTATTATTTTGTAACCATCATATAAATAAAGGCATTTTCCCTTCCACAGCCATCCACATCTTTTACTTTATGTTGCAATGGGCTTAGAAACTACTTGGGGGAACTTTTTTCCATTGCAGTTAATTACAGATAAAGAAATGTTTTCACAAATACCTACTGATCTGACTCAGCTGCTTTTATGAGCACTGAATATCATAGAAATACAGCTGATTTCACTGAGAAATGTCAAATGCTTAGGACACTTGAAAATAAAGCACCCTTAAGATTCCTTACTCTGAGGGTATAGTTTGGGAAAGTTTGGATTTGAGTGAGTTCCTAATTAAGCATCAAACTGTTACTGAAAGACTTTTTTTTAAGTCTCAAAGTGTATCCTGACCTACAAAACCAGGGAAATGTTATTTTGTTGCTAAATAGGATTTTGTAGCGCTGCCAGATAACTATTGTGAACAGTTAAGATTGATGCCACGTTAGAAATGGTTCAACACAAACCAGTGTAAATCTTGTAGGGCTTTTTCTCCTTAAAAAAAATGCTTCATTTAAAATACTGTTTGGGGGCTCATAAGCAGAAGTGGCGAGTGGAAGCTGGACTGAGCACCAAGAGCCTTCATCAATAGCAAAAAGCAGCGGAGCAGCGTTCCCGGGTGCCAGCCAGGAGCGGCAGGGAGGCAGCAGCATCACCAGGTGGAGCTCTGCCCCTCTCTTCGCCTGGAAAATCCTCCCTCGAAATGTAAGGCCATACGTTTTCCATGTGTAAGGCCATACATATTACAAAACACAGTTTTTAAGGGATGTCCGTTGAATTTAATTTTGAACCCTAGGTATCAGCGTGCTGCTGTGCGGTGCTGTAGTGCCCGTGCGTGGTACGGGAAGGAGAGTTTGCAGGGAGGCTCTTTGGGGAAGGGGGACTGGGGGATGCTCATGGGTGGGAGGCACGGGGACACCTGCGATGGGCACTGGGGGCTTGCATGTGGGTCTCCCCTTCCCTGAAGGAGCTGTAGATTTTGTTAGACACTTTCATCACCTGGAGGGGACGTTTTCAGCGGGCTGATCCAGCAGTCCTGTCCTAGCACAGGCACACGGCAGCCCCAGCATGGGGGAGCCACCAGCACTGGTGGCTTCCTGGGGGCTGGGAGACACGGCATCATATCCAGACAGCTCCGAGAGAGGAGACGAGGCCCCGGGGATGGGCCCTGTGCCCCTCTCACTTACAGCCCTGTGACTCAGCCAACTGCTCCTGGTTTCACCACTGAACCCCTTTCCAGCCCGGCTGCCAGGCACCCAGCACTGCCCCGGCCCCTTTTGCCCATTAATCAGTTTTTCCCCTTGGATGCTCCGCTCACTCCCTCCCGCCC
>VYZM01003407.1:533463-637082 GCA_013398915.1 Dromas ardeola
TTTTTTTTTTTTTTTTACCAGAATCAATTGCAGTTAATGAAGCAAACAATCAGAACAAACAGGTTTTCAGCCCAGCACAAGGTGAGCCCACAATTTTCACCGCAGGAATGATATGTAATCTGCTTACTAATTACTGTGGGACAAGTCCAGTAAAATAAGATAATTTGCAGCTAAACATTCCCCCACGCCCCCAATTTGCATTAAAATATGAGAAATGGAGAAGAGTTTAGGAAGAGTTACTACCGCAAAGCCGGGTGAGCAATGAGGTGGGAGATGGCATGCAGAATGGTGGCTGGCAGGAATAATTAGAGATAATGGCAGTCTAAAGTGGTACAGCCAGTTAAAAAATAGGTATGTAGTTCAGATGCCCGAGGTGGATGGTCAGTGGCCTGTGGTAGCTCCTCTCCTATGTGCTCTGAGCAACCCTGGGAGCTCCACAACCTCCCAGGACCAGCAGGGCCCCAACCTTGGTGTTGTTGGGTTGAACCACCCCCCGCTCCCTCCCCGCTGCTCTGTACGCATCGGCAGCGGAGAAAGGAGCAGGGAGAATTAGATTAAGAAGAAATGGCATAAGAGATTACACTGAGGGCTCGTTGTTGCAGATCACAAGTCAGCAATCTGTCTGTGACCAGGAAAAGGATTTAAAATCTAGTCACCACTACAAAACAGGATTTAACAATGGGAGAGTGGACACCAGTGATACAGTTATTCTGAGGGAGTGGACTACCTCCCAACAGGATGCTTATTCCATAATGACTTATTAAAGCAATATTTGCATCCTCCCTTGAGGATCCTCCACTTGTTTCTTTACTGAGCCAGTCCACTGTATGAGAGGAATATGGGAGCCAGAGATCTACGGAAGCCAGTATGACAATACTTGTGCTTCTATTTTAAGATTCACTCACATGTTTAACAACACTATTCCAACCACTGTTATAATTTTGACTGATACATGACTTATGTTCTATTTTCTGAAGATAATATCCATGTTAACTCCCAGGGAATCATAAAATAGAACGAACTTCACCAACCTGTTTTGTATGTTTTCACTGACCTCATGTATGCAATATACTTTGTCTATACAGATAGTTTATTTAGGAGGCCTTAAAGAGAAAATTGCAAACCAGAGATGCGTTATATTTTTATTCCTTTCTGTAAACCCTTTTTAGTTATTAAGATTTATATTTGCCTTTAGTCAGAAATATGGTCTTCCACATCTTTGGCCAGTCATGTTTTGGCTTACAGAAGTTGCCACAGTAGAGAAACTTCACATTTCCAGGTGTCTGTCTTCAGCAAATGACCCAAACATAGTATTCATAGGATTTCACTTCTCCCTGTTGCAGGGGAGGAAGGAGCAATAACACTGAAGTGGAAAGCCCAAGGATAAGAAGGATCTGCTTTTACCCCAAATTTCTCCCAGCATCAAGCACTTCTTTGTAACACTGTAAGTACCGTGGCACTCCAGGAAGATTCATTTAACAAAACCACCTGAAATATACACAAACACAGAAAAAGCTTTCAGATCCAAACCTGAATGTAAAAAATTTACAGAGAAAAAAAGAAAACACAATGTAGAGGAGACTGACTTGTCAAGCCCCCAGGGATCAACACTCTCCTATCAGAATTAGGTAAATACAGTTGCCACAATGTTAGCCTAAACTGCAGGCCTCAGAAGGATCAGGCTGGTGGCAGGCTGCAGAACTCATTTCTGCATTTTTGATGTAATTTTAGTACAAGGAAAAGGATTTTAATATTGCTTTTTCGTGCCTAATGAATGATCAAAGTTTTTCCACGTCTTCGGATGGAAACATGCTGGGCCCAATTTTTTTTTCCTAGTCTATGCCCACACGATGCATTCACAGCCTCCCAGTGGTGTAACATTTCTTGAGGCTCAGAGAAAGAATAAATAAATTAGTAAGAGGCAGTTGTATGAAATATACATCCACATATATAGCTGTGAGCTTCTGGCCTCATACTTGGAGCTCCTTTATACAGGCTAATCCACAGCCTGGTACACTTCTGGCTTCCTACTGTGAACTAGTTTGCCCCTTTTTAGTCACTTCATTAAACATCTGGTACATAATATTAATGATGTTCTCAGCAAATGAGAAGAATTACAACCACCAGTGATGACAGAGAAATAATCAAGAAGGAGAAGGAAGTTTCTAATGGGAAAATGGAGCCTCCCACAGAGAATTCTGCTTGAAATATCATCTTTTACTAATTGATATGGCCACTGGTGTGGGAGATGTTGTTGTTTTGCACCTGATTTAGAGTTCAAAGAATACTTAAATCAGACATGGAATTTGAAGTGCTTATTGTGTTTTTTTTTCTGAAAGCAGTGTTGTAAAAAGAGTATTTTAGAGACCCTGGAAAGTCAGCAGCCAATGCCAGCGATGCCCCAGCTGTGTGGGAAGGGACTGGCACAGTGCAGTTTCATATCGTTTGGTGGCCTAGATACTCACCCAGGTATATCCACCTCTGCATGAAGGAGCAATTGGGATGATTGCCTGGATCCTTACTCCCCAGAGACCAGTGCTGCTGGAAAGGGAGGAGGAGATGCGGAGAATTAACTCACCTGCTGAGGGAAGGGCTCTCTATGAAACCTGCAGCGGGGTGGGTATGGATTTGTAAGAAGGTTTCTGAAATGAAGAGTGCAACAAAGTCCACAGTGGGTTTCCCAGGCTCCTCTAAAGGATTAAGTGCACGTTGCAGCGGATCTTCTTGCACCTGAAGCTGTGAATGCAAAGTGACAGTATTCACACAGGACCCCTGGGGACCCTTGAATTCATTCCTGACAAAAAGTAGGCTGCATGTATGTGTTGCTGCATGTAGGAGTTAGCTGCTCCTCTGCCATGAAAGTATCCTCCTCAAAGTTATTTTTGTATAGCCGCTCTTTCTCTCAGTATGTGCAAAGCCTCAAGTTTTAATTGCCTTCTGATGGTTGAGCCTTTAGGATTCGTGTTTTTATGATCCTCTTTGCAGCTATTTAATTCATATATATTTAGATAAACGAAAGCTGATTTTTTCCACCTAATAAAGTCCCTGTATTTAAGTAAGCAAACTAAAGACACACATTTCTATCAAAGAACTAACTATTTATTTCAAATGTTTTCCTGCATTATTATTTAAGGGTGTAGGAGGAGGGGGAGAGGGAAGAGTGCAAACCATGAGTGAAGCGGCTCCTCCAACTCCCTTCCTAGCAAACAATGGTTCTTAGACGCAGCTTAAGATCACTTTTTCATCTTATTGTTGACTTCCTCAGCATTAACTTTGAGGAAGAGAGGTAATGCTGTTCAGCGGTCTGGCTTAGTGGGAGATAGCAGCAATAGCTACAGGAAGCTTTTTTAAGCCTTTCTGAAAGCAACATATCAAAGGGCAAAAGCTAAGCTACACAAGACGCTTATTGTGCCAGGACAATAGCACAGATACCCTCACTGGAGCTGGTTAAGATATTTTTTTCATGAAGCCTTTTATATTGCTGTCAGAAAGCGCAAGCCCATTGAAACTTCTCATGGCAAGGTATTGATGTACCTTTCCTCAGTAAAAGCTTCTTTAATTCATAACGTACACCTGGTCAAATAAACAGAAGATAACTCTCGATGATGCACCAACGTTGCCACGATTTCCAAGCTACAGTCACCTTTCTTAGATTTTTTAATGAAACTTGAAAAGAACCGCATAAGAAAGCAATGGTGCTCTCCACAGAACAGGGTTTGTATTTTTCCAGCTCTCCCTAGTCCTCCCCTAATGGCAAGACGCTGTGTGTTGGCTCAAAGAACATATGTCTCGGAGAAGCTCTGCCAGGAGGGAGGAAGTTGCATTGCTGTTGCTAAAGGGGCAGAGCTGGCGTTTCCAAGCTATTTTAGCTATGCATTTCCTTACTTTGAAAGTGCTCATATTTCCTTTAGATTTAAAATTGAGGCTGATGTCATAAGTTGCTACAGGTTTTCTTGTAACTTAAACATTTTAGTTCTCTTCTGGCTGCTGCCGCATTTGGTGAACCTTAACTGTGTTCAGTAAGATCTTAAGAACACAGTATATTGCCAGCATCAATCAAGACTAGAGCTGCAATAGCACAGTCATCTGTAACACTCAGGTACAGAAGGTAAAAGCACTTTGTGCATTGGAAACCCCTGAATGGGAATGTTAACACCACCAGAGCGTTCCCCTGCTCTGGGAAAAAACACTGCCAGACAGTAAACGCCAATAAACTAAGACAGAAGACTTGGATTAGCATCTCATGTCAAAGTAGGTTGGAGTAGATCGGCTTCTTTTTACACAAAGGAATTTCTAGAACAGGGCTGATGTTTCAGAGCTTCTTGATGTTTCACAGCCTCTTGTCTAAAGGTCTGCCTGCAAAAAGCAGCAGTTCACCCCATACTGACTCACTTTAGTAGATATAACACAGAAAACCTCCGCAACAGCACTTTATTCTGAGTCATATTTCTCTGAAGTAGCATCTATTCAATGTACATGGATCGACTGTCACCTTACTTGATCAATTAAAATCTGCAGCATTGCATAAACATTACTAGAGGAAACGTATAGCCTAATGGATTTGCAGCTACAATGGTGATGCATCTGCATAACAATAGAGTTAACACGCAGCATTAGTCTCCTGCTTTTAGAGCTTTTCGTCGTATTTTTTAAATAACTGCTTTTATATGTCAGGGTCTTAAGGCAGCACCTAGGGGATAATCAGGTGTAGCTGGATATAGTTGTGTATGTGTGCCTATGTGTGTATTTAAATGCATTATACATATATATACACACACACCCCCCCCATACATCCATACATCCATATACATACATGTATATATACATACACATAAACACACAAGCCATTTTTCTATATAAATTACTCTGGTTGGCTATTCCTGAAAGCATGGTGCAAGAGAGAGCTCGAAGACTTGTAGCAGAGTGTCATGGTACGCTGCCGGCCACGCACCATCGGTGCTCCCAGAGGGATTCCGGCCAAAGTCAAAGCAGCCGTCATGGGGAAGAGAGCATGTCGTGGTGAAGTGCCCAGGGCAGCCGGCAGGCAGGCAGTGCAGGAACTGTAGGCACAGGGTAAAAAATAAAGACTTCACTCACCTCCTGACAGCAAACTAATTGAATTGGTGCAAACTTGAGACTCCCCCAAACTTCTATTAAGTGTTTCAAGCTTGTTCAAGATAAGAAGATTAAAATGGATAATTATAAGTATGGAACATTAAGGGGGAATAATTACAGTATACCCACAGAAGTTAAATGAAAGTTTAACAATTATAATTATTGACAAACCTGACATACACAGGTTTTGTTACACATAATTAAGTAGTAATCCTGCTTAACAGTATTCTGGGAAGGAAATGTGGCTTTCTCAGTAAAGACACCAGTAGTGGCTCTTACCCCAGCTATACTTTAGACATGTAAAAGGTCAGCATTAAGTTTGAACTTGAACTTGAAGCTTAACTTCCTTCATGTCCAAGAGAGAGAAATTAGTATAGAATCATAGAATCATTTAGGTTGGAAAATACCCTTAAGATCATCAAGTCCAACTGTTAACCTAACACTGCCCAGTTCACCACTAAACCATGTCCCTAAGCACCACGTCTACACGTCTTTGAAGTACCTCTAGGGAAGGTGACTCAACCACTTCCCTGAGCAGCCTGTTCCAACGCTTGACAAGATATTTTGGGGTGTGTTTTATTTGATCTCTTAGATATGGGTTTAGCAGGAGACTAATTGTGTCCCAGACTCCATAAACTATATTGATTCCATCTCTGTTTGTAAAGAGGACCAAGGAGACTCACAGATAGAGATGTTAGCTCTTACTCAGATGGATACTATTTTGGGTAGTCTTTGCAAAGAAAGTTGCTGATACTTCCCAGGTTTCCTCAGTTCCCTCCCTCAGCCCTCCCACATACCTTTCACGGTAGAGTTCTCTCACTTCCTGCTTTTTTTCCCCAACCCCTGCAGCACAGGAGAATCATGGTTCCCAGTATGGGATTTGGTTGCAATGTGGTGTGAAGGGCGGTCATCTTGGTGAACCACCATGATCTGTGCAGCTGGTGCTCACAGGGACCATTTCACCTGCCCGCACCTGGGCTCAGCCCTTTCACCAGGATGCGATCCCAATGGCCCTGTGCTAGATCTCCAAAAGAGATGGGAGGAGCCTGGGCAGTTGCAGCTGAGCACTGTGGCGAAAGAGCACGCCCCAGGGCTGTGGAGTTGTGTTGCCATTTGGAAATGCTGTGCCATTACTGTGCTCCTGGATGAGGGAACACAGGAGTACTGTCCTTGCACATTTAACCAGGGTTAAATAAAAAGGTTTAGCTAACAAAGCATTTGGAAGAAGGTCAAGTCTCAGCTGCACTTGGGTCCTAGTATCTGTTCCTTGGGTTAATGAGGCTCTCGAGGGGGATACGGACTCATGGTGCTCAACCACGGTGCACTATTGATGCATACAGTTTACTACACTGGTGGTTGCTATGGACTGCAGAGTTATAAGGCAGGACAAAACACAGCATGCATGAGCAGAGAAATGTATGGATATTCATTTCTCAAAGAAAGGGTATGATATTTAGCTGAGTTGTGTAAAAGATTGGCTTCAACAGCAGGCAGGCCGGTTATGTATCTGGGGAGGTGTGATCACGCTGCATATATCACACCTGTGCTATGGCATATAACAGTTTTTGAGGAAGAGAAAGAACTTACATGGCTAAGTAGATGTGCTGATTTAGCTCAGTGGTAAGTGACATTTTGGGAGCAGAAAGAAGGGGTGGTTGTATTTCTGAGTGGATTGGAGTGAGAGGCACCATTTGCACCTTCACCATTGATACGGCAAATCACAGCCGCTCCCTGTGACTATGCACTAATTGTCCAGCTCTCCATACACTTGCTGGTGTGTGGAGCGTCTTTTAAGCCTCACTTCATATTAAGCATGACCTGCCACAACATTAGCACTATGATCCATACATTTCATGGATAGCCATTTTCACTGTCATACAGATTTTCAAACTTGGCAAATTATAGACACCAAATTCATCATATCCATATCTAATAGTTTCCAGTGCTGGAATAATTCTGTACTACCTAGCACTTCATACCTAGGATTAATAGCCTTAATATTCTCCTCACTATACACATATATTTTACCTGATACTGATACTATAATGCCACCTTTAATTTCAGTAATTTAAAGTATTCTTTCAATGTTTAAAAACTGTATCAGTTTCAAGTGATATTGCAATCCATATATTATTTAAGTCATTTTAAGCTTCAAGTCACTTTATATGACATCATTTCAATTATATCCTTGCTCAATATATACAGCACTTACTCATAAAGGAGAATGAGTTAGTCAGATGTACAGAGTTTTCAAGGTCACTATATTGTTAATAAAACTTGTTAACTGACACAGGCATTAGTCATAAAGCTGAGTAAATGTAATGATTAAGCCACTCACAGCTCCTCACCATTCTGTTACATCCTGCCTTCTAAAGAGAAAATTTTTATTTTGGGGCCTGATTTAAACCTACTTAAGTCAGTGGAAAAACTCCCTGTGGCTTCACTGGGCTTCGTATCAGACTGCCACTAAATAACAGAACCACGCTCACAAAAAGAGCAGACAACAGGTCGACAACTTGGGCAGACTCCTACATATCGGCTCCTGCCACAGTTCATAGCTGTAATGTTCATCTCGGCAAAACAGATGGAGCTTGACCAAGCTCTAGGTGGAACTGTAATTACATTATATTCCTTCAGACATCTCTTACTGCAGAAAGCACAGAATTTCCCTGCTACAGAAAGCATGGAGTAATTATTCTTTGGACTTGATGGGGGTTGCTGTTCCCCCAGTGGCAGGCTGTTATTCATTTGCTGGGTGCAAGGGACCAAATGAGAGTACACATGCAACATGCAACCACACAAAGTGTGCAATAAACAGAGCGATCAACGACCGAACGGAGACACTTCAACGAATTTAATGATTTCTGAATTTTAATGATTTAATGAAATATCCTGGGAGATATCAAAACAGATCAGCTCCGTTATAGTGAGAATGAGTAGATTATTTCTGTATACATTACCACTCTATACTGAATACTAATGAGTATTACGTATTCTGTTTAAAAGTGAAGAATTTTGTCTGGCCTGTGTCTGCTCTGCCTTACTCAGACAGTCACCCATGCTGTAAGATATGAGCTATTTGAATGATCCTTGCCAGATGAAAAGTTGGGAGGCTGGAAAGAAGACTAAGGCATTGTCAGTGCCAATATGTACAATATAGGATGAATCACATCCTATGTGGGATCCCACATCTCACCTAGTATGAGACATCTTGGATACTTCTAAATCTGAACTAGTCATCCCGAATCTCCCTTGGAAAATGGAAAGATGGCAACTTTATGGTGACATTTAAATGACCTCCTGTAGGCATTGTCTGTAGCGTGAAATGAATTACGCCATTAATTCCGGTGAGTATACCGAATAAACCTCCATTGACCAGACAAGGGTCCAAAGAAGACTCACTTACATGTAGGTTTCCACAGCCTTCCAGTACCTAAAGGGGGCCTACACGAAGGATGGGGAGGGACTATTTATCAGGGAATGTAATGATAGGACAAGGGGTAAGGTTTCAAACTGAAGGAGGGCAGATTTAGACTGGGTATTAGGAAGAAATTCTTCCCTATAAGGGTGGTGAGACAGTGGCACAGGTTGCCCGGGGAAGCTGTGGATGCCCCATCCCTGGAAGTGTTCAAGGCCAGGCTGGATGAGGCTTTGAGCAGCCTGGTCTAGTGGGAGGTGTCCTTGCCCATGGCAGGGGGTTGGAACTAGATGATCTTCAAGGTCTCTTCCAACCCGAACCATTCTATGATTCTATGATTCTATGATTCAAGACAGTCCCACCCAAAAGCATCTGCTGCTGGGTACCACAAGGCAACAGAAAGACCAAGTTGCCAGTACACATCGCCAACAAAACGGGCAGAATCCCTCCCTGGCAACACTGAACCACTGCAACACACCCCTGGGAAGCAGAGTCTGCCACAGAGACTAAGGGAGCAGGGAAATCCTCTGGGAGGATACTGTCCTCTGCAGTCCCATGTAGGAGCAAGGGACTGCATACAAGAGAAAAAATCCAGTTAAATGGACAACTTGCTAAACAAAAACATACTTACACGATGTATATATAAGGTGTCTACAGACTCCAGAGAGTGAGGCATTAAATACACTGGAAAGTAGTGGGGGACAGGTAGCACCTCAGCCAGAGAGCTGATGTGGTTAGGATCAGCAAGACAGTGAAGTCTTTGTCATTAGGTGGAGCTGGAAAAAACAGAGTGTATGAACAGTATCATTGGAGTGTCACACAGCAGAGGGACAGCAGCAGCAAGGTGAAAGGACTCCTCCTCCTAGTAGTAGTAATAACAATAAGGGAACATTTAATTCAAAATCCAAGACACTTGAAAGATGTACCCAGAAGGTACAACCGAGCAGGAGCAAAACTGTATCCTTTAGTGCGATTCATTTATTAGCACTACAGCCTCTGCTACAGCCAGCTGCCACGGAAACAGCTTTTTCTAAACAAAGCAAATCTGAATCCAGCATGGTCCTAAAAAAGGAAAATCAAGGTTTGGGGAGATGGACCAGAAAGAAGCAGCAGTCTGTGCACACGGTTAGATTGCTGTTGGCAAAGCAGCTAGAAATTGGAGCTATAACATTCTCTTAAGAATTTACAATTTCTGTAAACAAGCATTCCTACATTATTGTAGAGTATGTTCATGAAACACTACAGATACACACAGACTTTAGTTTAGTCAAGAGAATTTCTTGTCTCAAAATTATCTTTATCTCTTTTATCTCTTATTTTTGCCTAAAAATACTCTTAACAAATCTTAAACAATTTTAAAACAAATTTTAATAGGCAAATATAGATGGAAAAGTGGTGAATATATTCTTTTATTGTCAGTGATATGTTCATTATACTCACATGATAGTCACCCCTCTTCCTCTTTTGCTTTTGTCTTTGTCTTCCCATAATCCTAGGCTGTAAGGACTAAAAAAAATACATCAGCACTGATTTATGTATGTACTTGCTTTGTAGAGTGCCTAGGACAACCAAAATTGATGCAATGATACTGCCATTTCTGCCTTGTGGAGGTGAGGGGTGATGAATGACAAGGTGAGGGGTGATGAACCTTTGGGATGTGAGGATGGAGTGTGTGGTCTTTGCTAACTGAAACGATTTTGAAGCTGCAAGAATAGGAAAATCAGCAGGGTTTAGCAAAGGCACAAGTGCAGGCCTAGTGGAATAGGCAGAGGGAAAATGTAACATGAAGTTTCCATGTCTGAGACAAAGATGGAGAAGCTAAGAATCAAAGACAAGGAAACATGCAGGAGAGACAGGGTAAATACTACTTTTGAAAACACCTACATTCTTAGTGCTTCTAAGTCTCTCTTGTTTTCAGTGTCCTACTCGGAAGCAACAGATAGAGCTGAAAAATCGCACCAAAAGAGAAGAGCTCTAATCAGGCCGAGCAAGAGCCGGACACCAAGCATGCAAAAGGGGTGGGAAAGGAAATCTGCAGCCATGGACTCAAGACATAAAGCATCAAGTTTAGGAAACGTCTGTGTAGCCTATGTTAGTAAATGAGCTCATTTTGATCACTCTTTGTAAGAGAAGAGAGGGGAGAAAATGCAGTCCTTGGAGGAGACCAATAGGGAACACTAGAAAGGAGGATCAGGAAATGCACTTAAAGCTTTCTTCAAGATCTGGGTTTACTTTGCATGAAGGTTGTGACAGTGATATTAAATACAAATAAACCAGATGCTCACAACAGATTTGATCTCCACATTGTACCACAACTTACCTTTCTTCCAAGCAGAATCGGCTCTGTTTACAGAGCCCAGCTATTCTAGTTAAGGATGTAAAGAGGAACAGACTTTGATATTATTTCTTTGCATTTACCTGGCTCCATGGAATTGAAAGGAGATGAAGGGCTGCTGAAATTAAACAGATGTATAAAACTGTACCAGATGTACCAGAGATGCAAATACCCAAGACCATCCCTGTGACATTTGGATAGTATTTGGAGAAGCAAGGAGGATTTTTAATTCGCTCTTCATGTGTACCCAGGAATGCGGTGATAGCACCAGCAAGCTGTGCAGGTGGGCAAGGGAAATTCTGGAGAACTCCGGACGACGGTGCTGAAACCCAGCAAGTATTCATTTCCTACGTTTGAACAGCTCAGGAGACTATGAGAACTTTAATGTAGGAAAAGGTCAGGTCGTTTCAACTTCTGAGTTTGTCTAGATTTCATCTGCTTTGCTAAGAAAAAATGCAAATTATAGAAGAGTCAAGAGAAAATTTCACATAGTACAAAACTGCTTACATTAACCAAGCTTGCGTAACTTGCAAGTTGATGATCACCTGCTTTGTGAATTGATATGCATTTTACTGCCATTCAACGCTATATAATCCATTGTCATATAAAATGTAAAAAGCAGTAACATGCGTGTGTTTCTTAGTGCTATCAGGAGTATCTGAAGACTGTAAGATTTTGACCACATCCTTCTTCCTATCGTCTTTTGGAAGTAGCCAGGTCATGCCCACACAATGAAGAAAAATTAAGCCAGGCCAGTATGTACCTACCTATGTAAAACTCTGCCCCTAAATGATTTGCCCAATATTACACTGGAATTTTACAGCTAAGCAGAAAATGGAATGTGTGGCTTTGTCCTAGCCCTCTCTGGTTTGGGGCAGGGGGCAGGTATTTTACCAAGACAGCTCCAGTCTGTATGGTAGCATGCGATTTAAAAATAAAGTGTGAAGTTTGGAGAAGTTGAGGATAATAGTGCTGCCACATGCCCAGGACTTGAGCTCGGGAAAGTAACTCCCAGGGATCAAAGGGAGCTGAACAGCCAGGAGGAAAAGCTGAAAAGAGCTTTAGCTTGCAACACAATGCTTCTGGCCTCTGGCTGAAAAGAGAGCAAAACCAAGCAAAAGCCACTGCGACATTTCCAATGAAAAGGCGAACCTTTTGTACTACCTGCAGGGTGGCAAAGGGCAGTAAGCACCTGGTGGGACCACCAGCTGGCAAGCAGAGATGTGAACGGCCCAGCGGCAGCTCTTGGGATGATGAATGCTTTTTTGTTCCTTAAGGGTTTTGTATCAGGCGGATTGCTGACAGCAGGTTTCTGTTTCCCTGGTAAGAATGTGAACCAAATCCTGACTTAACACGGGCCAGCTCATCCGGTGGCCTAGTTAAAATGAGCTTGTGGTCTCTCCATCTCAGTCTTGGTGAAAAGGTGTCTATGCTGTCAAACACGTTCTCTCTCCTGTTTGGCTCTAATAACTCATTCCTGGTAGTCCAAAATGCTTTAATTCTGGATATAGTCAATGTGTGGTCCCATGTGCTGTTCTAAAGTTTCCCACGCCAAGAGCCCACCTGGCTTAGCATCAGTCTGTTTCTCCAAGTGGTTGTACGAGGGCACGGACTCTTTTGCTGACTTTGCAGATTTGCTATTGCCATTTGTAAAGATTCGTCACACCACCAAAACCAATAATTGAGCCTTTCAGACTGGAGTTTTCAAAGAAATAATTGAATTCAAAGAGGACTTTGAGACTAAATTCCTTTTCTGGTGACTTCAAAATCAGTAATTTCTATGCTAGGAACTAACCAATTAATAGTTTGCCTCTCATTCAGTAACTTGATACCTCCTGTCCTCTAAGTCTTCTTTTGAGTCTTACTAAGTTACACTAGAAAATGTGTTTCCCATGTGAGGAGACAAGAAACAAGCAGAGGAAAATAGGAACTCTGCGTGAATAGCCCCTAAAAGCTGCATTGTTCGTTTTGTTTAAATGTATTTCCTTTTATAACCTACCTGTTTGATACTCTAAACATGCACACCATTTTGAAGTAACAATATGCAAAAACTTACAGAAAGGCAATTTACTGTGAGGTAAAAGCAGGAACAGAATAAAATGGTGCCTTAATATAAACACAACCATATGCAGGCACAAACCTTTAATATAAGCAGACATGGTTTCTGCACCTTCCGTGGAAATCCATCCTCACTGGGCCAAATGCACCCCTAGTAAAAACTGAGTTTGGGGCAAGAACTACAAGATACATGCTTGTTTCAGCTGAAATCACAAGTAATTTAAATAGACAGAATGTACAGGGCAGTATTTGATCAATCAGAAATTTAGTAAAGTTTTCTCTAAGCTCCTTAATTTTAAAAATAATCAGTTCTGAATGGGAAAGTCGCAAATAAAATCCTCATTGTTTTGTTTCGTTTTCTCCCCCAGAAATGTCAGGGTTTTCACATTTTCACTATCATGTGTTTAACAAAGAAAAAGAATATGCAGTTTTATCTCATTGATTTTCTATTATTATTTGCTAGTCCATTATATTAAATTATATATATGTTGAATATTGTCCCCAAGGAATTAAGAATAATATAGAAATTTACAATGTTAATGAATAAAACATCGGCGGAAGTGGTTTAGCAAGTAGTTTAGCTTGTGTGTAAAAATCCTTGCCATACACTGATCAGATGGCAAATCCAAAAAAAATACCCCCAAACCCTACCTGGGCACTGGATTTTCAGCACATTATTTTTTGCAATTCCAGTTGTAATGTAGACAATAAACAGTTGAATGGAAAGGCCGTGCAGTGCACAATTGCAATCTACAATTAATCATAAATCCTGGAAGCAAAAATCCATTTAAATACCACTTAGAAAGTAACAAATGTAGCATTTTGCTAGCAGTTTTTACATACTGCAATTTTGTTGGTCATTAAAACAGAGTATATAATTAAAGTTGTAAGAATAAAAATTGTCAAAGTTGTATTTTAAAATATTCAACTATTGCTGAAGGAAAATTCCATAAATTGTGAACCTATTGTCTTCTGACTTCAAAGATAGAGAAATTTGTGAGGATAATGCTGGCCTTGCAATGGAGCAGCTGAGACGCAAATCAAAGTTTTGTGGCAAGTTCCTGAAAACTATCAGGAAAAAAATCACAGATAACAAAACTGCTGTCAACAAAGGTGAACTGATATATTATAAAAGCATTAAAATGAGTAGAAACTTAACTTCTAAAATATACTGCCTACAGAGGAGCACTAGCCAATTTTGCTAGCTTACACAAATCATGTGCATTTGCCAAGTACCTCATAAAATGTGATGGGGGAACAGAGTTGGACAGGCGTCTTCTCCAGTGCTGCTGTGATTTTCCCTTGGTGAAGTCTCCAAGATGACTGCTTGGAACCACATGGTTCTTACCAACCTGCAGCTTCAAAAAAATCTTCATGGAACCAAGACATCATTATATCATACTATTTTTAGCATGCCAAATCAACCTGTTTCTCATCTGTAGTACTGCAGCCAGCCTAAAGTCCCTGCCATCTATCAAGCAGTACAGCTAATAGCGTTCAACTCCAAATAGATCCAGGCAGCCTCCAAAAGACTTACTCTGCCCAGCTCCAGCAACCCTGCAACATCCAAACCCATCTCATCGCCACTGCTCGTCAACTTTTGCTCAGCAGCAGGGGAAAAGGCACAACAGAAACCCACCAGTAGGGGTGTTTGCTGAGCAGATCAACCAAATACAGGTTTTTAAGTTTACTCCCTGATCCCCCATCATGAAGTAAAGGCACAGCAGGCCAACAGCAAGCAGGAATGCAAGAGGTCACACAGGTGGGCATGACAGCCCATGCCGTGGTGGGACTGGAGAGGCGTCTGCCTTAGCTCTGCCACAGAACATCTTCCCAACAGCC
Organism: Dromas ardeola; assembly: GCA_013398915.1. Classification (NCBI taxonomy): domain Eukaryota; kingdom Metazoa; phylum Chordata; class Aves; order Charadriiformes; family Dromadidae; genus Dromas; species Dromas ardeola. The sequence continues at coordinate 548,232 of VYZM01003407.1, forward strand.
AAGATGCAAATACGCAGGTAAGCCCTAGTTTAGCACCCGTTTTATGCTGGTAGACCTGAAAGACACCCAGTAGTTTGAATTCCATCAGGAGACTTCCATTGAGCAGGCTTAGAAATCTTGTCTTCTAATTGCGTCTAAAGGCTGCTACCTGTCTACTGGAAAACCTTGCCTTCTGCAGCTTCTGTATATAAGATATGTATATTACACAGAAGATCGTAAATGCACATTTCAAAAATATATGGCTACTTTGAGTACAATGTAATGTTTTTCCATGCTTTGACACAATGAAAAATTGGACCCAGCTCATATATCCAGAAATCTAAAATACAGTAATTTGATGGTAAGATGGCCAGTGTTCGATTTGTTTGTACATTTCCAGTGACTAAAAGAGCTAACTCATAAATAAAGGAAAAAAAATAAATCACCTGCATAAATGGAGAATGTTCAATTTTCCAAGTATTAAAGAACCAGAAGATTGAGAAACATAATGGCAGCCCACCAAACCAAGTGAAGCAATCAGTGTATTTTACTAAATTTCTAGCATTGCTAAAGCTGATTTCTGAATGATGAAAAAGCTCCTTTAGAATTGGAAGAACTTTGCTTCAACTTGTCAGAAATATTATTTTATTAAGAAAAAAAAAAGTGTTCAGCTTGAAATAGCTTCTCTGCAGGCAGGCATGCAGCCCTATAACCCTGAACCAAATCAACTGCCATTTTGAAGAATTGCATTCACACACACAGAGTTTAGAATTGCTTTAATGGTTCCTTCAGAATCCAGTACCGATTTAAAAAAAAATCCTCAGACTGTTGGAGAAAAACATTATCCCTTTTATAGTTGTGGAAGACATTCTTTCAACTATGCACCAGCTCAAGCACTCACAGGCAGCTAAAACTGTTCTTCCCAACCAGCTCCAAACAAAATCATTTCCTCCTTCACTTTGCCACTGTGACCACTCTGGGCTGTGGGGATCAGAAGAGAAGCAAAATGCCTTTCTGTGACAGCAGCTGGTGACTACCTGTCCTGTACTGTTAGGCAGGAGTCAAAGCTGCCTGGGGTATCCACCTGTAGGGCTTTCAAAAGGATGATGTGAAGAACATGTTCTAGTAGTGAACACTGTTCGTAGGACGATAGGATCATTCAGGTAGCACCTCAAGGGGTCTCCAGTCCAACCTGCCTCAAAGTAGGGTCAACTACAAGATCAGGGCTTTATCCAGTCGGTTCGTTAAAAGATTCAATGATGGGAACTGCACAACCTCTGGAAAACCTTCTCCACTGCTTCAACTTTTCCATGTATTCAGTCTGAGCCTTTCTTGCTTGAATTTATACCCGTTGACTCCCTTCCTCCCACCATGCACCACTGTGAAGAGCCTGTATCTATCTTCTCCATACCCTCCCCGTGGGTGCCAGCAGGCTGCTGGCACCCCCACCTTCTCACGGCAGGGCCAGTGCACCCACAGTTTCCTCTCAGATGAAATACATTTTATAATAGGAGAAGGAAGACAGTCATAGAAAATACAGCTGTGGATGATTTCCGAAGCCACAAAACTTTGCAAATCATTCCCTTACTTCTTCAAAGCTGTGAATATGTCAGAAGTGGAGCTCAGGTGGCCACTATTAGTTTTGGCACCCTGTGCCTGAGGGAGCAAAGCTGCCCTAGGTTTGAGCTGAGCCCCGGGAAGTGGTTCAGAGGAAAATCTCTGGGCCTTATTTTTCTGATACCTGGACTTCTTCCTTGCAAAGGACTTGTACACAGTTCATTTACTGAGTGTAAGCAATTCTCTTTGCCTTCTCTCCCTCTCATGTCCCATTACACCTGATACCATGACTCAGACGGGTTACCCAAATGCCAGCTTTTCAACCCAGGAGGCACTGGGAAAGGTACAAATAAATATATACATATCCCTGTGCAAGAACCTACCAGAACTCCAACACCAATAAAAGATCATTAAAAAAACAGGGATGACAACAGAAAATAAACTAATTGAGCCTAACTATCTGTATTTATGCAGACATAATAACATACAAAGGTTGCGCTGGATGAAATGCTCATCTAGCACCATACCCAGCAGTGGATGATTATGGAAAGAAAACTGGGTGATTATGCATAGACAATTCTCCTACTTGTCAGCCATCTACAGATTAGGGATTTAAGAGTTTTATATCCACCGTTTTCAGGGATCTTGATGGATTTCTCTTCCATGACCTCTCCAATGCTTTTTGAACTCATAATATCCACAGCAATCTGTGAAAATGAGCTCCACAAGTTATTTTTGCCACAGGTAGAAAAAAAACTTCATTTGTTTTAAACTGCTGCCCTGGGTGTTCTGCAGTTTCTGCATGACAAAACCCAGCAAATAGCAGTTTCCTAACTACCTTCGCACCATTTGTAATTTCATATAGGTCTCATCCCTCTCAGCCATCTCTCTCCCAAGCTAAACAAGTTGCAGTTGATTTAGTCCCCCCTCACACAGCAGCCGTTCTCTGTCTCTGATCATCTTTGTTACCATTCTTTGTACCTTTTCTATGCCTGTTAGACATATATTTTAGATGAGGAATCCAGGCATGCACATGGATGAGCTATAGCATTTTACAATGACATCATAAAATGCTATCTATTTATTTCCTAATATTTTCTAACATTCTATTTGCCATTAAATTCAGGAGAACATAGGACGGACCCTATAATTTTGCTCTCAGAATTGCAGCCACTGAGAAAAGAGAGCTGCCAGTGATGCTATCTCCTTCACCTGAAATCCTGAACACAGTACACAGCTAGTCTAAAGGCTCACGTCAGGAAAATATGAGGAAAAACCAGAAAATGCTAAAGACGTGACCAGATCATATAAGCTGTAAAACTCATTGTTAGTTATTTTACAAGTTTGATGAGAAACCTGTTTAGTTTGGATCAGTAATGACTTCAGAAAACCGCAATACAAAAGCCTGCAGACAGATTTCATATAAATGTGCTTTATTGCAGAGAAGTTACATTATTTACATGCTGCAACACATTACAACATAAATCTATCAAGTATTTCATGGTGGATGCTGTTGGTTGCCAGATAACATTGTTATAAGAACCACATTATAAAGTGAAGAGACTTACAGCTTTATATACTCTACAACTTGGAGTTGCTAAAATGTTAAAAGTCAAAAGGCAGTGTTTTCTCAGGCCTGCCTGTTGTCATATGCATGCAAAAGCCTAAGGAGAGCAAATAGAAAAGTATTGTCCGGTTTCAGGTCTATGATGCCACCAAAGCTGATGATAGGTGTGTACTGATTTATATTTTAAAGCGTATAATCTTGCATAAATTATACAAGTCTAATAAGATTGGTATAAATCTAATTATTTATAAACCATGGCTTAGAAATAAAGGAGAAATGCAGCCCGCACATGCATTTAAAAGGACAACCTAGCAAATGTTTGTGACCATGGTGTTTATTATCTTTTCTCTTAACAGATCTGCTAGAAAACATCTTGATTCTAGAGTTGTACTTCTCTTGGCTGAATAATGACAATGAAACTCCAGAAAAAGACAACTAAGCAATCTAGCCAATATATGCTGGTGGAGAAAAATCTATGAAATACAGAACATTATTTATGTCTAACTTAGTATGTCTTTATTAAGCAATGTTTCTAGCAGCATCATAGTGAAATAGAATAGTTGAGTGAAGTTTGGCCCCTCATTTTCTTAAGTGTTAAATAATTTAAAGTCCCAATTGAATCTGTAGCCCAAATACCAGTTGCTGAATAAACTGGGGAAAGCTTTGTTGCTTTCTAAAGGAAAGTTCTCTGATTGCATCAGTCGTAGGAGATGTCACTACAACAAGCCTAAAGAACCATAACAGACATTTTTTAAGAAGTGAGGGAAAGGGTCAGGATGAAGGAAAACAAAACCAAACAAGAATATACAAGCCAGTGCCTTCCCTGGTAAATCAGCCATCGTTCTTTTGCTTGCCATGCAACCGGGCTGTCCTATACCAGCCAAGGAACGGGCTTTGTTTCTGTGTTTCTAATGAAGTTATCTTTTAAAAAAAGAAAGAAAGGGAAAAGAAAACGAGCAAGGAACTGTAGCTAGGTAGCGGTGGCACAGAAACAGTCATGCACGAAGGGCTTGATCCTGCCAGTGATGCAAGGAGCAGTGGTACTGCGTGGACGCTTTGCCGATGTGGATCTCCTCACCCTTGGTGCATGTTACACCTTGACATGGCTGCTGCAGAGCAGGGCAGGGGCAGCGTGTCCTTGCTTGGCCACGAGGTAAAGAAGGGACGGCAAGATGAGCAAGGGCACCGGGGCTGGCACCTGCCCCTGGTGACTGTCTGTCTCCAAGAGGCAGTGAGTACATACAAACATCTCCTTTCATGACTCCTCCACAGATGCCCACTTCTAACCTCAGCACCTGGCTCCAACAAAGCGCTGACTCCTGTTGGTGTCTCCCCCACCCCGTTCACACAAACCACCGCTGAGATGGGCTGCAGAACCTCCCTTTAAGGGTAGGAGAGGCACGAGGTGGTCACCATACCCAGCAGGTTTAAAGTTGTGCATCTCTCTACACAGAGGGTCAGCATTCTCCTGGAGGACTCCCAGAAAGCTGTGTCCCCAGGATGAACTCCTTCCCATGCAAGGAATTTTAGGGTTACTTTCTCTCTGAAGAGCTGATCAAAGCCCACTGAAGTTGATGGAAAAGTTACTGCCGAACCCAGTCAGTGTCTGGGACTGGGAAGGGTGAATCTGGGCACACAGGGTCTAACCTCAGCTCCTACCCACACTAGGCACGGAGCTGGACTTGGGCTGCACGTGGGATGCCACTGGCACTGTGTGTGCAAAGTGGGTGCACAGATGTCCAAAGCACCCAGACTCAGATGCCTGACTCCCTTTCACGGATGAACAGGGATTCTGGGCTGCAAGGGTCCTGGTCAGAAGATGTGTGTTGAAGGCAAACACCAGATCTCCTAGGCCACAATCACACCCTACAGAAGATGGGCGGGAGAGTCAGACAAGCCCAGGGTAGCAAAGACCTAAGTCAGCATGTCCCCATGGTGGAATTGAGCACTGTCCAGGATAACCAGGCTGGTTGGGGCAGTTTGGCCACTTTAATCTAATGAGCAAAATTTATGAGTGAGGCCAATGTGTTTAGACAGCACTGAGACCTGAGCTGACTTGCCCCCAGCTGGCTCAGGTGTCGGCACATTCCAGGTTAGGGCTTAGCAGAGGAAGATCAGATCCATCTTGATCTGTCAGTGTAGACGTGCCCAAAGTCTCCTGTCCTTTTCAAAGGACAAAAAATGTCCTCCTCGTGCCCAGCTTGTCTAAGTCCCTCTGCTCATTGCATTTTATCTTAAGCCACTTTTTCTATGATGCCACAAAAATCAGTTTATATTACATACGTTTATGTGCATGTGTGTATTAGATATGACATTTTATATATATTAAACATATATAAATATCTATTTTATATATATATTATATATATATTAAGCAACACATTCTCTTCAATCATCCTCATTTCATGTTCTACTGAATCCCATCACTTCTCTCAAATTGCACAAGTTCTTTAGGACTGAGTTGTCTTTGTTTTGGAGTACTGTATATATAGCCAATTCTAGTGAATAGTGAGGGTTTTTTATTATTAGTGATACTTCTCAGAATCTTTACAATACGTCCTCAGGCCTTGATGGTGTACCATCACGAAGGATCATAGTTGTGAATGGGCCATCTATGAATTAAGCTCATATGCATGATGAGGACTGTAGCTATTACTGAAAATTAGCACTGTATTAAACATTAACTTCTACTGTAAATGTATGTATAAATAAATAAATAAATAAATAGAAAATCAAAGCATTTTGGAGAGTGAGAGAGAGATGCCATTATTTCCATTCCTACTATCTTTTACAATTGCATGTATGGGGGAAGAGTAATATTTTGGACTTCTCTCTTCACTCCAAAGGCCAGTTTTTGGAGGTTTGCCAACAAGGATAACAATACACTTGTTCTATATGAGCTAGCTAATATATTTCCTGGAGTTGTCTGGTTTAGTAAAATGGGTGATCATTTCTGGGGTATATTCATTGTCGTTCTCGCTTGTCTTATTTAGCAGGATATGCTCAGTACAAAATACTGAACAAGGTCATCACCGTACACGTTTAAAGCAAGAATTCTGGTTTGTTAGATGATATTTTCCAATTAGTAACAAACAACAGATAAGTTGTCCTAAGACTTACCAGAATATGCAGCTAAGACGACTGAATTTCCACTATTAACAAAGTCTATGAGCATTAACAGGGAAGTGCATAACAAGTAACTTACCGCGTATAAAACCCCTGAATAATAGAGTATCAAACTATAAATTTAAGTAACAGAGAGTAAACAAAAAATTCACTATATAAATCACAGGAAAGGAAAAAAAGTAAACTCCAAAGCCCAAAGGAATTTCCCAATATGAATTACGGCTTCCATAGCCAGTGTCATTACTGCAATTTTATATATAAACAAAAAAGTCTACAGCAGGTATTTTAACTTGCGATTAGAAGAAAGTATCTGCAGATTGCATAAATGTGTTGTTGTGTCACATAATATCAAAGGTATTTGCAAAAATTATACAATCTGGAATGCTTTAATATGAGACACAACAATGTACTTAAACACACAGTAATAAGAAAATGAGAGCAATCATTATATAAAATGTATTTTTGGGATGCATTGAATTAGCAGTGCTATCTAGATTAAATACGTAAAGTGAAAAGTCGTCATTTTAATAAGCTGCTCATTGATACCCCTTTTTGCCATCAGGACATTTTCTATGCCCTACTTCTGCTGGGTCTTAAAGTCCCAAGGGCAAGTTAAAGCCAGACGCGGCATTCAGAAATAACGCGGTTGAGATCTACACTGTGCGTTTGCTACCACCAGATTTTTTTTTTCTTTTAAAAGAGAAGTGATTTCACAAAGGCAGGTTTCTTTCATTGACACAGTAAAATCCTTGGAGCAGGTACCATGGTCTGGGCACTGCTAATCACATTGTTGGCACTCAACAAATAAATAATAACAACATTAATGATAATTTACTTTGCTTAACTCCTACTTATTTGTAGTGCTGATTCCCTTGATTTAAGTGATGCTCCTTAGGAATTTTCAGATCCTTTTGGCCTAAGTCCCCTCTGTCTTTCCTGTTGTCTTTCTTCTCAACGTCGCTACTCTCCTCAGTCCAAAAGCCTCTTATTTTCGAGGTGTTGCTGTTTTATTTGCACTTATAGCAGAGGTGTTCGATAAAGCTACACTTCTTTCTGCATTTGGTAAATCTGGTGTATCATACTCCCAAGGGCAAACTTCAGCTCGAGATGCTAAAGGTTGCTGTAAGTAACTACTTGGCTTATGGGAGTCAGATGAAAGCACATTTCCCTCGGAAGAGGCATTTTTTTTCTGTTCTGCCAATTTATTGAGGTTTTCCTTTTCTGCTGCTTTCTGGGGTTGCTCCTCCTGCTCCCCAGCACAGGTACTAGGTGCATATCTATTAGCATTCTCACACTTCAGCCCAGGGGAGACCTGAGACTTGGAATTCGACTGTTTTTTCTCATTTTCAAAGACCTGCTGCTCTTGTGTCTCCCGAGTGGCTGCTTCCACCTTCTCTGAGCTCTTTTGATTTGACTGTTGATACCCTTCAGGTGTCTTCAGCTTATGATGAGACTTCCCCTTTGTCTGGGAAGGGTGGTTTTTCTCTGGCTCTGAGGAAGCAATAGACACATGTTTTTGAACTTTAGAGTCAGAAGGCACAGGACCAGGAATTTGGTCGTATATCTCCCAAGGACAAACTTCTCCTATGTTGAAATTGTCCTTGTGCAGCGACTTACCTGGGCCTGTGTCTGGATTTGCAGGTATTTGACTAACCCTTTGCTGTTTCATAATTCCAGATTTATGGGTTTTCTTTGTTTCCTCAGAGTGGGTAGAGTTCTTCCGGTGGGAATCCTTATGCTCCCCTTTATCGGAGGCTGAGTGCTTTTTGCTGGCCTCCTTACCCTTCTGCTGAGATTTATGAGATTTAGCGCTTTCTTCTAGACTTTGTGTTTTACCCGTTAGTCCCAGAGTCTTTTCCTTGGCACTAGCAATAACACTGAGGGATTTTTGTAATACAGATGTTCTTGGATGCAGAGGCTTCTTGTCGGCACTTAAGTTATGTGCACTTACTGATTTGCACACCAAAGGGACCGATTCAGTGGAGACAGCTTCAACCTTTTCTGGAGCGTTTTTGGTTAATTTGTTACCATTCAAGGAATCCAGAAGCGAATTCTCAGCAGCTATAACTTCTGCGCTTTCCGTACTTAAGCTATTTGGTTCTTCTGTTTGATCCCTAACATGATCGTAAGTGCTGTGGGACTTTTTTAACGAAAAGACTCTGTTTTTCAAAGTCTCTTCTTTTGGCTTTGCAGAACTTGTGGAATCCTGTGGGTTTTTTCTCAGTGTGGCCGTGTTCTTCACAGCGCTGTGCTCCATCAGGTCCTTCTCGTCCCTGGAGCACTGCCTGGTGACCGTCTCAGGGATTTCTGTAATACGACGCATTATCGAGCGCCCCAAGCCCTTTTTAGAGCACCTTTTTTTCTGAAGATGTGGGTTATTAGCAATCATCTTTTTCCTTTTATAGATTTCAAGCTGGGCATACAGTTTTTTCAATTCATCCTGCAAAGCAAAGTGAATGGCAAAACTAGTATGTACAGAGCAAGTCCAGTCAAACAAGCAGCCTGATACCCACTACCCGTTGCTCTAAAAATGGCATTGAACTTATTTCACTGTCTTTTCTAATTCTTGAATATGCTGTTGCTCCATTAACCTGAATCCCACTTTTTTCCACTTTAAAAAGAAGTTCAACCCTCATGCACAAACACGTTACCTTCCACAGCTGTGCTTCATACGGCATGCACAATTCATATACGTTCATGCTGCATGTTTCAGATTTCACAATGCTGTGGTGTACGCTTTCCTACTGAGCTCTCTAGCTATTCTTTATTCTGGGAACATAAGCCCTCTCATCATGTAAGATGGGAATAAAGTATTTTTTTCTGTTAACCGTGTTTTTAAAATTTTAAGTTACATAGTTCTGTATAGTTATGTATATGTTACATACAAAGGACTAATCACACTGACACCAAATCTTGTTTGCACTTCAAGATAATTCAAAGAGCCTATGTAAGCTGCTAAACAGCTCTTGCTGTGGATGATTCTGCCTCTTTAGCTTCCAGTATGACTTTTACTACAACTAATAATGTGGCTTCTCTTCACACTAGTGAATATTTTCTGTGAGATTTTACATGACCTGATGACACAAAATTTGAGAGTCCTAAGCTGGCCTGTTTCAGCTAATATCTGCAAAAAAAGTCAAATGGAGGCAATGCAGAGTTTACTCGTAGGAAAAAGTGTTGTTCTTGATAATAAATACTATTTAAATGCGTTATATATACCCGAATATCTTCAGGATCCAAACTATGTTCACTCCATGCTGAATTGATACTGCTGTTCAGATAGGATCCAGATCGACCCATATCAAGCTCATCTTCATAGGCTTCTGTAGCTATATCATCTCTTGGGTTATTGCTTGAATGTGAAAACTGCAATAAGTATTCATAAAAAAGACGTTGCCATCAGTGGAAAAGTCTACTTCAACATCACTGTAAGAGTTTACATCAACAGTTTTTATGACAGAATGATCCTTCTATGGATTTCATGTGATTTTCTGAACTCAAAACACTAGCTAGAGGCATCGTTGGCATAAGTAGTGTCCTACAGAATACCAGTATTGTATGGAAGGAACTCTTATTAATGATGGCTTAACTTGATAAATCTTACAGATTTGCATAAGGAAAAAAAAACAATGCTTTTTTGGACACTTATTTGAACCTCTTTACATTGCATTTAAATTAAGCTAGTATGGAAATACAGACTTTCATCCAGTATTTCCAATTAAGCTGCTAAAACCAAAAGACTGTATTTTATATTCCATACTGTTGAATAATCCTGCAGAAAGCAATTCTCCATTTTAGATCCTAACCCTGAAAAGGAAGAGATGAGGTGGCAAAAAATAAAAAAAAAAAAAGGAAAGAAAAGAAAAGAAGGAAACAAATAAAAAAGGAGACAAGTTAATCTCTCTCTTGTAAGTTTTAGCAAATGCTCAGATCAAGAGTTAGAGAGAGGTTGTCAGCTATTTATTTATTCATACTGATTCACTCATCTATTGTCCACACAGTCATCTGGCCTCAGAACTTTATGAATGGAACTAAACCTTGTGAATCTTTTCTTAATTCCCTGAATTCTTTGTCGTGCTGGAAGAAAAGTCTGTGTAGTGTGAAATAGATAATGAGCTAAAAATGGAAATGTCGATCAGTAGTTATGAGACAGCTTCAGAAAGGTCAACAAATTTTCAGGGTTAGTCTAGAAAGACATCTTTGAAGATATGCAATAAAGTATATGAATATAAAATAGTAAGATTATTGCTAAAGACCAGAAAAGTAATTTAAAACAAAACAAGATTATTCAGTATTAAGGCTACATCAATCTGTCCCCTTGTTATGACTGTTTAATGTATGTATATATGACAGTTATCAGCATGCTTTGTTCTGACACATAGGCAAGAGACATGAATAGCAGCTTCATTAACCTGAGTTGCATCAACTTGAACTGCTTAATGTCCTTCCTTCACATGTAGCTTTCACCTCTACTGTTCTCTTTGACTCTTGACTACTTGATTAATACTATTGGTCATTTCAAAAGCCATTATAAAATCATTCGCTGTGCTGGGGTACTGTCTAAGAAGAAAGCTCCATTCAAATCCTGGGGACTGGTGCTAGAGACAGGTGGAGCCGCCTGAGGTTCTCCTGCTCCTGGTGAGACTGAAATATTTCTCACCCAGCACCGTACCTGGCTCCATATGACAGGCCACATCTGTCTCAGTATACAGCATCTGTCCGTCCCACGCTCTGACTCGCAAAGGGCTCTCCATTTTCGGCCTGTAACAACTGCCCGGTCTAAACCTCAACCTCTCTATCTCATGGCCAGTAGAAGCTCCGCATTCCAGTTTTATTTAGCAGTCCGTCCTAGGCTTTCTATCCCCTTGCCTAAACTCTTTGTCTGATCTCAGCTAACTCTGGCAGCAGCATGGTCCCCCAGATACCTGAAATAAGCATCGTCAGGCAGGATTCTTTCCTTCTTGTATTAATCACATCAAAATTTTAAGTACTTTAAAGCCCATGAATTTTGAAAGCTGAATGAAAATATCTTTGAAAATGTATAAGGTGTTTTTTTTTTAAAAAAAATACAGCTTTTTAGGTAACATAGCCAAAGTTTACATCTTCATTTTCTATCAGTTGCTTGCTAATTTTATACAGCATTGCTTCTGCACGACAACATTTATCTTCCTTGGTCTTGGCAAAAGAAAAGAGACAGGAGACTCGAATACCTTAGGGATCAGAAGCAGCCCAACAGTGACTGTCACAGTCAAGTGTGTGTGTGCAAAGAACAGCATCAGCATCCAGTCAGACTGAAGCCTTGAAGCAAGAATGAATCTGAAAATAGAATTCAGGGTTGCAATTCACTGCCTTTTTTTCTAGTGCATTAGATTTAAAATTTTTAATATTCTTTAGGATTCTTTTCATTGAAAGGCCAAACGGAACTCATTTTGTTCTGTACTGCTTTCATACAGCCTAAAAATTACATCCACATGCTTTACTTGTATACCACAATTTCAGAACAACTTGAAAAAACAACCAGCAGAACAAGCCAAAACAAAATATAACAAGAAACAACAGACCTTAAAGGATATTGCTTATTCACTCTCTATTCACTCTGTTCATCATTCTCATTCTATTTAGCTGGTTTTTTGGATCTTTATATTGTCACAATGTCTTTGGCCTGAACTGAGTTATGGCAGTTTACATACATTAAGGATCTGAACGGATGATTTTAGGTTAAGTAAGCACACGTAGTATGCTAAATTGCAGTGCACTTCAAAAATACAGGATGTCCACAGATCGCAGTTACAGAGTGCGGCTGATAAGCCATCAAGGAGGGAACTGAACTGAAATGCATTTTAGCGGGGAGCAGAGCAATGGCCTTGGTTGCAGGACCGCCCAGCTCAATACCGCCGGGCCCGAGAGCCTTGTGAATGCTGGGGAATGAGTGGCTGAACCTCACAAATGAAGAAATTCCTTGCCGAGCTTTCTAAAAGAGTGGTAGAACAAGCGCCACAGTTCAAGCTAGCTGGAGCATGCTTGGCTTATCTGCTTTCCCGAGGTCCCAAAGATAGAAATGGTAAGCAGTGCAATGGATGAATGGATGTACCACTGGCTTGTAATTTGCAGGTTTACAAAAATCGTTCAGATAGAAATGACATTTGCAACTTATCCAAGTCCACAGATGCACATTTTGCAGAAGCTTTTGTTAACAGAAATAGCCTGGCATGAAACACCGGCTTATATGCCATAATAATACAGTCATCATTTCTTGATTAATACTTTGCAAATGAAATGTTTCATGAACACAATAAAATATTAGAATTATTTCTAACAGAGATGTTGCTGTTGAGGTGTGCAGGGATACAAGAAGGCTCAGGCCTGATACAAGGAGGCTCAGGTTTAGCTAACTGAACACAACATGAGAACTACTGAAGATGATGTGAGAAACTGCTGGATGTAACATAAAAAAGGGAAAAGTGAACAAAAGTTACAGACAGTGCTGTGAGGGATGGTAAGATTTCACAGGTGGTTAGCGGGAGTCATTTAAAGATGGCCAAACTTCACAGGTAATTGAAGGGATCACTTCAAGGGGCCTTTGGAAGAGTAGAACTTGCAAGGTCAGTGGTACCGATGTATCAGTAACAGCATATAAAGCTGTGATTACCTAGCTAATGATATCAGAAATACCAAATTTGAGTACAGAAGTAGCAAAACTGGGACGAACTGGGAAAAAGTGATGAGGATGAGTTTATTTGTGAGAAGAGAGGGGCAGAGACAGAGAGGGGCTAAGGCAGATGCGAGAAGAGCAAGCTTGTAAAGAAGTGGGGACAGAAGGGGCTAGTGATACGTAAGCAAGTTGTCACTGACTAAGCCCTGTACCTGATCACTGCAATATCTCCTGTCTTCTCCTTAAATCCTTCTCCCAACTTCTGTGTGATCTCACTCTACACTGTGCATGTGCGTATGTGCAAGTCACAAGCAACCTTCAGGCTGGACCAGCCAGCACATGAGAGACCCACGTCTGGGAAGACTCAAGGTCTCAGCCCATGACTGAGTACCGGGCCCAAAACCCTAAAATGAATATTAGATTGGCTTAAGGACTGTGCTCGTATTTGAAGGATGTCTCAACGTAGTGTGCTTGTGAACCTACACGGGGTGCATGTTTCATGAGTGAACCTGACCAGCTGCAGAGGAGGAACAGGACCGGGCTGTACATGTTGGACCTGCACTGGTCCATGTGGCCAGCCCTGTGTTGCACCCATGGTGGATGTGCTCAGCCTGGCTAGGCCTGCAAATGGAAACAGCAGCAGCCACATCCATCAGACAGAGATGGGAGAAAGCTCCCAGCTCCTGATGCCAACCAGATTCAGCTAACCCTTAACAGCTCCAATCCTCAAATTCTGTGAAGGCTTTTTGCTTTTTTTATGTGTGAAACCTTGACTAACTAAGGTATCCACACCATACCCCTGAAAGCAAAATAGTATTTGTAGTAGCCATTCAGACCTATCAGAGATGGGGTTTCTGCTCAAATGAGATTTTTTTCACTAATGCAGGCGAAAGAGCAATGCAGGAATTTAATGCTGATCTGAAGATAATCAAGAATCCTCTGTTTCTGAAGTGGGAATAATAGTTTTATAGGAAAACAAAATGCAAACAGTTCAAGATTTTATTTAGTGCTCACATCAATCTCATATGAGCTTTGGGAGTTTTCAGATTGGATGGCTGCCTCGTAATAGTAGGTCTCCTTCAAGGCTCCGGTGCTTTCAACTCCATGACAACTCAGATATGTCATATAAATCTGAGTCTTACATTTCTGCTATTTCAGTTACATCCCAAATTTGGCAGGGAAGACAGAAGCAAAAAAAAAAAAAAGGCAATGTGAACTTCAAAGAGACGGGATTAAGACTTGTGTATACAGAAATGGACATAATCTCAGGAGGGATCATGTACTTCCAGTGCATTTTATTCATTCCCATTCATAAGCAGTACATGATATTTCTTCAACAAACTGGCATTTACCAGACAGAGGGCAAAGAATCAGTATAATATGTCAATTTTTTTGAAAAAGAAGGAAGAACAAAATCAGCAGACCTTAGGCTGAAGGAACAGGACTTTCACTAGGATAAACTGAAAGACCTAACCCTTTTGTGTCTCCTTCATAAGGCATGTATTAAAATGCCACATTTTTCCCTTTCCCCCTCTCTTTAATCCAAGATTACTTTCATCCTGTCCTATTGTTAAAAGAAACTTGCAGCCCAAATAATAGCTCTCCTAATGCACTGAACTGTATCTTCTAACATGGCCCAAAATATGGTTTAGGAACACTAATTAATGGGGGAAAATTTTGACTGAGAAGCTGTCATATTGGTTATAATAAATTCAAAGGTATTGTAATTGAATTTTATATCTATCAGGAATGAAAAGAAAAATGCTTCCATCAAATACAGATTTTAAACATTATTTTTGAAGATGTTTTTGTTAGGGAGTAAAGAAGAAGATTTTGAGACTATGTGGATGTTGAGATATGGGGTTAGGAGAAGGGGAAGGAAACAAAAAGTTGCAAGCCTGAAAAGTGCATCAAACTTCACAACAATGACAGGGGAAAAGACCACCTGGAGGTAGTAGAGATGAAAGGTGTGCTTTGCTGATGTTTACTCAGAAAAAATGGTGCCTCATGGAAGCAAACATCAAGAAGGCAGAGAGAAATATGAGTTCCAAGACAGACCAAGGAACAGAGAAGAGTATTTGAAGACTGTCAATGGAGCAATGTGAAAAAAAAATAATCTTAATAGATAAGGTCTGTCAGGAGGCAAAGGAAGGCGTGAGCATGTCATAAGAAAGTCATAAGCATCTCTTACAGCATGAGATGAAATACATGCTTATCTTCCTGTTTTGAATTTTCTAGGACAATTCATTTTTACAGTGTACTCTGTAGGAAAGGCACATATAGTAAATTTCACATAGCTCTGGCAAAGACCCTTATTTATTTCTTACTACTCTAATAATTTACAAGTATGAAATGTAGAGCTCATAATAAACTTTAGAAGAAACAGGTGCTTTACATTACTGTCATAGCATGATATGCATAACAATTTTTTATGTCAGCATATAAAACACTATGCTTCATGCCCAAACCAGCACAATTATCTTAACATACAGCTGCACCTTGCCAATCCGTTACACACCAGGAAAAGTTCATATACACCAACATTCTTACCTGCTGTTTTTCTAGGGATACAAACCAGTGAGCAGTATGCAGATGACTGAAGACAGACAATAGTTTTACTATATCTAATTTATCATATATACTGAACTTTGATCCAAGAACATATCGGCTAGCTGTACTGAAAAAAACCACCTAATTATACAATTAAGAAGTTGATTGTACATATTCTTGAATCCCATGGGAACAGTTTTAAGTTTAGTAATCACTTAATTTGCAGATAATATTTATAATATTTATGAGACCTTCCATTATGCATCCTATCCCATTCACTCATTTTAAGTTGCACCATATGAAACCTGAAAGATAAATAGTTAATTACTAGATCTACAGATCACTTGCCTAATTGTATGGAATATAGCAGAGATAATGAGCTCATTGTGAACTGCAACAGCCATATAACGTGGCTCATGAAATGCTGATGGGACTGTCCGCACTGCATAGCAGAGATAAACACCCCACAAGAGGAATAAAAATTCAGCTGTGAGAAGAACAAAAAGAAATAATTTGCAATTAGTTTTATATATGAAAAAGGAAGGAAATTTGAAGTACTACAGTATCTTCTGTATGTGTGAGTATCTATGCAAAGACAGTATACACTCATACATGGATATATGTACACACATAGGCATTCAAACTCTTTCAGATATTGTCACTGCACATGACGCATTTTGTTTTCATTTTACACACTTATTTTTTCAGGACCCTTTGCACTCATCGTATTTTAGTTTTTCAACTGATAAACTTTAAGACAATACCTAATAATGTCTTGCTTGTTTTTCAAATTGGTACTATAGAAGCTTGACATCACTTAAAATAACAAGTGTTTTTATTTGTAGCTCTGGTTCTTGTTATAGACGCAAGACTACAAGCTTTTTAAGACAAGTTTCATTTCAAAGGTTTATAACTCAGATATAACAATACATTTTGGGTTAAAAAAATTCCTCTGTTCATGATAGTTAATTCTGCTGATGCCCATAATATGATGAGTCATTTCTGAGGGCCTAATGTAATTACAACAAATGACGTGTTTCTCTCCGTTAGGAGAAAAATGAGTAAAGGAAGAAAGGAGAACGAGCAAAGGGTCAGGATCAGCTAAACTATCCTGTTAGAGCTAACTCATCCCAGCAGTGCTCTGACTTCTGTTTCCACTAGACAGTCTACTGTGACATCATTTCATCATTTTGCTTTTGAAACAAATGAAGTAATTTTGTACCCATCTTGAAAAATCTCTCCTTCCAGACCCACCGTCCCCCCAGCTCTGCCACGTAACTATGAGTAGAGCTGGCGCCTCTTGCCTTGCAGTCTGGGTTGACGATGGTTGGAAGTGACTGAGCCTATCCAGCAATGTGCAATTCCATGATACACCCCTGCAACGCTGGCACTGCTCCAGACCAGCTTCAGAAATTGAGTGTGATCCCATTGTTACTCATACACTGCTTTTGCCTTGTTGAATTTTTGCAGTAAATACTGCAAATGTAGTATAATAGAAAATTAGTTCATTTTCGTACTTATTTTTGCCATTACATGTTATTGCACTGTAGCTAGAACTGGTGATCAGTGACATCACCCTATGGTAGTGATCAGCAAATCATTACGGGTCTGGTTTGGATAAGGACACAAATGCTTGTGAACCCTGCCATTAGCAACAGATTGAAATAAAACACGGGAAGGACTCTATCAGGGAGTGTAGGGATAGGACGAGGGGTAACAGTTTTAAATTGAACGCACGTAAATTTAGATTAGATATCAGGATGACATTTTTCACTATGAGGGTGGTGAGACACTGGAACAGGTTGCCCAGGGAAGCTGTGGGTGCCCCCTCCTGGAAGTGTTCAAGGCCAGGCTGGATGGGGCTTTGAGCAACCTGGTCTAGTGGGAGGTGTCCCTGCCCATGGCAGGGGGTTAGAACTAGATGATATTTAAGGTCTCTTCCAACACAAACCATTCTATGATTCTATCATTCTATGATCTGCACTGGATACTCATGAGAACAGGTCCTCTGGTTCCTCCACTTTTAATAGTCCGTAACTGCTGTAAATTATCTATATTATATTGTTACAGCATTTCTAAACTTCTCATTTTGCTTTGAATGTCAGCTAAAACCAGTAAGAGACAAGTTTGAATAAAATGAAAATTAATTCAGTTACATAGATCTCTGTGCTCTGATAACATGTTTCTTTCTTTTATCAAAAATAGATGACCTAGCCTTAAGACCACCATTTTTACTAGAACATATCCTACATAAACCCAGCAGTTTTACCAGTTACATACAAACATCTGAAAAGGCATAATCCACACATGCTGCTATTTTTGTGTTCTTCCTCACCAGAATCACAACAATAATAAACCTTTTGACTTTAATAGTTTAACTTGGGACCTTACTGAGTGTCAATATGAAAAAAGCATGGTATGAATCTTCTGAGACTATATGTCCCAGCCTGGTTTTGAGCTCTACAAAGGCACGTACCCAGGTGTCTTTCCCACATCCCCCACACATGCACTGCCTGGACAAACTGGCTGCTACTTCCATTTCATTCCTCCATAATTAGCTATACTAACATTGAAGTCTATTATTCTGGTTTCTTAAAAACACCTACAGAGGAATGACCTGCCAAGCCGTCTTGCTACTGAAGTCCTCTCTGAGCAAGAGGAACACAAATTTTGCTTCAATGAAATAAGATTAAAGGCTCCTTTACAAATGTTAGCAATTTTTGGTTTTTCTCTTTAAAGTACACTTGCCTTGCATATGCAGAATCACGGCACTGAAATGTACTGCTCTTCAAAGCACTCAAATTTATTGCTTTAATTGCTCCGTACTGATTTAGAAGAAATTGAAAAGGAAAAAAGGGATAGGTTGCTAAAGACAAATCACCGTATCTTACTGTCCTATGTTCTATGGAAACACTTCTTATTAATATAGTTCAGAAGGTATTCCCCAGAACATGCCAGAGTGCCTATTTCCTCTCATTTTGCCTTTCTTCCAAAGCCCTCCTGCAGTAAAAAACCCAACAGTAGCAGCAGAGCTGAACAGATGAGCTAATTGTGAAATATACAGGTATACTCCACAAAACTGCCCATGGTCCATTTTTTCCTCTTCCTCAAGTGAAGTGAGAAGAGCCTCAAGTCTCTTAACGATTGAAAAGATCAGTTACAAGTGTTAACAAAGGCTGAGAGTTTCAAAAAGTTTGGCTTGTAAAGGGATGAAAATACATGTATAAAACTCCATGTGCTGAAGGTATTCTTACTTACACTAAAGACTGTGGGCCAACTTTTGCTTATTTTCACAAGAAAAAAATCTGCTCTACGTTGGAAAATTTACAAGAATTATTTTTTTTGTATACAGATTTGTATACAGGTGTCTCAGAAAGCAAATGATAGTGAAAAAGCCACACCCCCACAATAAAAACCAATTTTAGTGAGATGGGGTAAGTAGGAATGAAGGTAGCATTTGATCTCCAGATCTGATTAATTCTGAAAATTTCACAGTTTTCAGTTCATAGATACAAGGGGTTCCTAAGACAAAAAGAGGAGATTTCAAAGTATTAATATACCGGAGCATTACAGTACTTTGCACCATTTAATGCATAATGCTTTTATAAAGGTTTACATTTAGAGGAGAGCTGGCATTCCTGTCCGCAGATAGTAATTAGTGTGACATCTGGTATGCAACACAAACAGGGAATAGCTTTTAAAACACAAGGTAAAATAACAGCGTTCCTATACTTGCTAAGCCCAACATTACAATAATTTCATTAACAATAACAAACAAAACAGACTGATAGAAAACCAATTTATTATCTAAACCACTAATTACACAGCTTAAATGTATCATGTAGAAGCTGTGCTTGAGGGGGGAAATCAAGTTCATATAATTAGTTACAGACTATCAGTGCGATTTTTAACAAATACCTGAAGGTGTTATACAAATTTTCTGTATGGCAAAATGGCCTTTTTGGTTTCTCAATATAAAACAAGGTGACATATTAATGTATTTATTACATCGATGAAAACCACTAACTTCAGATAGATAGACAGATAGATAGATAAATAGACAATGGAGCACATCTGGCCACCATGCAGCAAGGTTCTAATGTACCACTCATCTCTGAGATCTTATTAGTTCTGTCTATGGCACACTATATGTGTGACACATGAAATTTCTGTTTGGCTTGCTGAATAATTTTCCACTAAAAGCCTGGTGCAGAAGACTGACTTCCTGACCACTAAAGGATTGTCATAGCATATTGCAAACCCGCCAAGACCAAACTCAAAGCTCAAAACATGTGATCTTGTTCCTTTAAGGATAATTATAAGGCTTACAAATTATTCCATTTTACTTATTAAGCCCAGGAATATGAAACACCTTCTTTCCCCCTTTGAAGAAATGATGGAAATTCCTAGGAGAGAGAGCTGTCAACAGCTCTCTGGACAGAAAATGTGAAGTCAAAAAAATCAAGCATAAAAGAGCTCTGAAAAACTTGCAGTAGCTACTCTATAACAATCTAAATCAAGCATTCAGATTTTGGGTGCAAATCCCTGATAGATAAGAGAGTAAGAAAAGGAACAATTGCTTTAAAGGGATAAATGGATGAAGATATGAATAGAAGGTAAGACATGAAAAGAAAATGTGGCCATGTGCACAAATGAATTAATCTTTAAATACCTCTCTTGCTAGTCATTATGTATTTCTTATCCACACAGGATTTTAGTGGTCTTTGCACTAGCTAATCAGCCTGCTTAGTTAGATCATTTGGTGTTCAAACCCCATGATTACTCCTTTTGTTTGCAACGCCCACCATGTTTTCAGAAAATGGAGCATTTTGGAACACTTAGCTTGCTCATCCGATACAACAGACCAGACTCATGCCCAGTGCCACTGGCCTGTTGTAACTAAGAGTCCCCCATGTCTGCGCACTTGGGATTTGTTTTGGACATTGTTCATATTCTGCATCTTCTGATAACGAAGGACAATGATACGTTCGCGGTAATACCTATCTGCTCCATAGAGAAGGGCACACTCAGGGGTGGTACTATTACTTAATCAAACTTCCTCAGAAGATCTGGGTTAGTATATTTAACAGGTTTTACTAGCCGTTGTCTGTGTTGCAAATTATTCTTTCGTATTTAAAGTCAGTACAAGGCAAAGCCATGTCCAGAGACAGTCTTCTGCAACATTTTCGTTCGGTGACCACCGGCCAGGCTGTGTCATGCCTTGCAGGGCACGGCAAATGCAGACTGACCCGCTGTCGTGGTTTTGGCCTATTTGGCCAATGGCCGGCGACAGGTGCCCCCCCCAAACCTCTCGTACATGGAGAGGAGGAGGAGAGATAAAGAGATTTGTGAGTTTAGAAGAAACTAAACTACTTTAATGTAATATTAGTAATAAAACAAAAAGGAAAATAACAAAATAGATACAGTATATACACAACAGTATTAAGGTCCCAGGGTGATGTCACCAGCAGGCACCAGTGAAGTCCCAGACTGGACTCAGCGACGGGCGGGAACTGGATTCCACAGATGGAATCAGGAACACACGGATGGGGATCAAAGGCAGATGAACAGACAGGGTCCTCCTTGGAGGTCAGCCATTGAAGAAAAGAGAGCCTGACCCTTTGATCCCTCAGCTTTTATACTGAGCATGGGGCAGATGGAATGGAACATCCTGTTGGACAGTTTTGGGCCCCCT
Source organism: Dromas ardeola (assembly GCA_013398915.1). NCBI lineage: Eukaryota > Metazoa > Chordata > Aves > Charadriiformes > Dromadidae > Dromas > Dromas ardeola. The sequence goes on from VYZM01003407.1 coordinate 569,358, forward strand.
CTCCTGTCCGCTCCTCCCTGCAGGTGGGACCCCTCTACGGTTTTCCATTTCTGACCCTCCAACGGGGCAAATAACAAAATCAGCTGACCTTGGTTGTTATAGCAATAAGTATCATCATGAGCCTCTCTGCGTACCATTCCTTGGCACAAACTGTAAACATCGGTTTTATCACTCTGAGAATGAACCATTTTCGTTAGTTAGAAGAGGCCTAGCTAAGAAGTAAAAATACTGAACAGAAAGTTGGTTCGGTTTTACCTCAAACCAGGACACCCGCTCCCGCCTGTCCAAGCCCCAGCACAAGTAAATTCCTGAGCTAATCCATATCCTCTGTCATTGCCTGCTCTGCAGATGTCTGCACTTCGCCTGACTGCACAGTACTGCAGAGCAAGATACAAGGAACTGAAAGCAGTGATCAAAGTCACTTTCCTCTCTTTGAAGATTTGGAAAAGTCATTGAGAGCCTCCTTACACTTGAGTGGGTACAGGAAGAGAACAACCACAGATGACAAATGGAGTAAAGGCAGTAAAGGCAGGACCTCAGGAGCGGTAAGAAAAAACGGATTCAGAAAAGCAAAGATCATATAAGGAAACATGAAAAATCGAGAAATATGAAACTGGATTTTTGAACATGGCTTACACACCAACTCTTCTTAGCGGCCTTAGGAAAGTGCTTCATCCTTACTTCCACAGCTTTGCTGTCTCTAAGAACTGGACAGCACTAAAATAAAAATACCACATACGCAGCCTTAATTTACTCTCTTTTGCATATATAATCTTCAGTTAACTATATAATTTCTTAAGAGACCAGACTCATTTAAGGCATGTGACAGAGCAATTCCAGAGATAAATCAAGGTTGACTAATGAAGAAAGCTCTGCAATTTGTTGCAAATGACATTTAGATGTCTAGTGACTGAGAGAAAAGACTGCAGGGGAAAAACTGAAGCCTTGTGCACATGCACAACTGAATTCTAACGTTGTCTGTACCGCAAGCGCCTATGCATATGCAAAAAGTCCGCACACAAGCCCAGCTTCGCAGAGATGATCAGAGAGAGCATTTCTCTTGCTATTTGGGCACCAACCTAGGCATTTTTGCTGTGATTTGCAGCAGAACTAAGCATACAGGGCTGTATTTGTGGCCAGTGAGACCATACATAACATGTTTTATATAGATTTGACTAAGCTCTGTAACTGAGCCAAAGGCATTGCAAAATGGGCACTCAGATTAAATGGACCATATAACTCTAATCTTATTGTGCCTCAGCTCTGGCTGTGTAAAATGGAGCTAATGCCACCCTGTCACTGCAAGATGACAGTGGAAATAAATTTACCCATATTTGTGAACAGCTTAAATCCTAAACTGCAAGTTTCCTCCACGCCATGGTCGCGAAAGGAAAGCGAGTTATTCCAGGCTGTCCTGGTTGTTTCTCAGCCCTCCTACCCTGCCAGAATGCCAGAAAAGCCTATCTCTTGCGCTTCTTCAGGCCAGTCTCTCGGTGGAGACGGCTGTGGGCTAGAGCTGCTGAAAGGAGCTCCCTGCAGCCAGGACGCCCTGCCCCGTGCTTGCTTGCACTCTGCTGTCCAAAAGCCACCTGCAACACCCCTGAAGGATTAAAGCCCATTTTCATGACTCTGTATGATGCTCTATGTCTGACCACACTCATTTGCTTAAAAAGCGTAATTGTAGGCCAATAACAGGCTACTGCTCTCCAGAAAACGGTGACAACCTTTCCCTATGCTAATGAGGGAGAGCCCATTACAGCTGTGACTTGACTAAATTCACCCGGCATTCTGAACTTTGCACTGTTGGCGAAAGAGTACTGTTCCAACAGTTACACCATTTTTTCCTCAGGTTTTGGACACAAATTACTGATTACAACTCTACTTACATCCATAACACAGCTACAACAACTCATCTACTTCTCCGTCACACTTTATTTCATCAGACTGATGTCTACCTTTTAAATCCCCTTTACTGAGATGAAGTGAGCTATGGATCTGGAAGCACGTCTCTTCCGTCTGTTCATTCACTCCAGGTGCTGGCTGAAGCTGAGCACACACCATTTTAAAATAGGAAAAAAATTGTGTCCTCGATTGCTCCTGTGTTGCCAGCCAGTGCAGTCTCTTTCTGCCTCACTGCGTCCAATCTCCCACCTGGAGAGTTGCACCATGTCGCAGCAGAAGTTTTTTTCAACTGAAAGGATTTTCATATATTTCAATGAATGGTGATTACGCGTAAAAGCCTTTAGTGTTGAGTTATTCCTAGCAAATTATAAATTACCAGAGGTTTATCTGTCTCTCCCACCATATCTCAGCATTATTTTAATTAGCTAGGCTCAGCAATACAGAGACCTATGTGTGGAGTAAGAATTAATGGTGCCAAACCCTGACTTTTTGTTTTTACCAGAACTCCCACGGCCTGTGGCTGGTGCAAGGCTGAAAGAAGAGCAGGTGTCCGTGGGCTGGTGGGGGGCACAGAATGCTCCGTCCCCCACACAGCCACAAGACTGCCTTGCAGGTCCACTCGAAGTAATGCAAGGGACATGCTGAACCACAGTCTAATGGCCCCATGGCTTGAGGGTGACTAGAGATGGCTTTTGCTGGCAGTGGAGACATATCCACTGACTTGAGCGTGAGCAACATGCCTAGGAGTCTCACTGCACGAAAGATACGCCAGCACCCAGGTCTACAGTCTCCAGGAAATCTCCTCATTTCTGCACTTCTCTTAGCCCTTATACTCATGCATTTCATTCCTTCCTCCACACAGGTGTGCTGTCCTGTCTCATTCCTTCCATAGCCCGCTGCTGTTATTAAAGCCAGCTGGACACTCTTCTGTCTCCATGTGCCCCATCATCCTCTTCACTCGTGTGGATGAAAGGGGGAGAACAGAATCAGAAAAGATCTACCACCAGCGGCTGAACGCAAGCTGAGCGTGGAACCTCGTCTCTCACACCTGAAAGAGGATGAAAGCAACTGCCAATGGTATAGAAAGTACTTGAAGGGCTGGAAAGATTTGGGGTAGTACAGGAAGTGGATTCAAAAAAGGGTGCTGCAAAGCCAAGATCAAGTCAGAGCATCTTCCAGCCTCTCCCAATGCCATCGCCTCCTGCAGGTGGCTTGCAGAAGAATCTGAATATGGCATTTACCAATATATAAACATGCAGTTAAGGTAACCCAAATACGGTTTCCTCAGCAGAAATACTTTGTAGAAATGGTGCCTAAATAAAGGCTATGGGATTTCACCTGTGATGTAGCAGATATCAAGAAAAAGCAACATTACTGCTTTTCTTGTAGCAGTAATGCAACCCAAACTGCTCAACCTGTGCCAGCTATTTTTGAGAAAGGAAAACAGAAGAATGTTGGCTTTTTTTAATTTTTAATTTTTCATTAAAAAAATAAAATCTGGGGTTTTTGGAAAGCTACATTCTCCACCATCCTTGAGCATGTTTTATTTTAAAATAAATTGGAATAAACAGTTAATCTGAGATGAGTGAATTGTCCCACTTGCCATTCTGCACCACACATCACGTTTGTTGCTCCTCCCCGTACCTTTTCCAGATTTCCCATATCCTGGAGATGAGGGACATAAACTGCACACAGTGTTGGTGATGTGGACTGGGAAAGAGGTGTACATGGTGGCAGGAGGAGTGGGTCACAAGCAGAAAAGGAACAGAGCCGAAGGCTCCTTCGTAACAAAGAATTTTGTTCCTATTTCTACTGCAAACATTTTATACAGCCCTGGTCTTATCACTTAGATTAAGCTTTTCACAAATGATCACTATTTTTACATGATATATTTTCTGAGTATCTAATGTGAGAACTGAAGCCAGATCTTCATCAGTGCTGCATTCTAACAAGTACCTCCTGGTTGTGCTTTCCACATAGAAGAGGCTATAAACAGAACTCTGAAAAACCAGTCCCTAGATGTCTCAAGACGGACACTCAAAACGGATAGCTACAGTTGACAATTTTGGCTTTAATCTTTGCACATTGACACTAAGGAGAACACAGCTTAAAAACGCCCATTTGGAAACGAACAGTTCTTTATTCATGGCATGCTCTGAACAACACACCCCGAATATGGCATAGGGCCACATCAAATGGGGATAACAAAAAGAAATAATAATCACTCTTTTGCTGAATGCAGCAGAGGGCCTGTAGAAAATTTAATAAAGGGCCTCGTAAGGCTGTATTACAATGCCCTAGCTCAAAACTGTACAGGCTGCCTTCATGCCCAATCTGTCCGAGCCTGTCCTGGCAACTCATACCCTCTTCAGATGCAAAGATTATATAGGTTAAATAGCAACAAATGAACAGTGGGAGGGAGTTCGTTTGGGAACAGCCTGAAATACTTGCTTTGTTCCTTTTCCTGGCTGAGGGCACGCAGTAATTTTGACACAGGCTCGTGTCTGAAATCCTCTCGATGCCCAGGACCCCAGGCACGACCCACTGATTAGTGGTCTGTGGCAGCAGCTCAGGCCAGCTGCGCAGGAGCAGCACCACTCCGGCCAGCCAGCAATCAACCAGGCACTGGGGAAAAATACCTCCCTGCGCTTAGTTAACACCCACCATTTGCTTATGGTTTTAAAAAAACATTGAAAAACACACACAGAATGCATGGGGGGATTCCTATCCATGCTGGGTGAAACCCTGGCCCTGCTGAAGTCAGGAACATCCACCTGCCAAGATTTCACCTCTGCTTTTTATTTGTGTTTGTGCATGCATGTTTACCTCTCTGCCTGCCTTTCTCTCCTGCTTGGGGCTTTGTTCATTAAACTTATTACTTTGCTTTTTTTTTACCAGTTTGTGGGAAGTTCTTTTAAATCCTGTGCTGATATCTGTTTCACTTATAGGATGTTTCCCTCCGGATAAAGAAGAATAGTTTGATTTGTGACACTGTCAGCCCTTAGGTACCAAAAGTTTATTGCTTGGGTTTTTTTCTAAGTTGGTATCTGGCTGTGACAGGTAGAGGTATAGCATATATTCAGGCCACAGGAAAAAGGCTTTGTGGGTGAGCGCTTTCAGGCCCTCAGGTCTTTCTCTAAAATCTCAGATTGTCAACCATGCTAAGGCTTGTCAACGAGACAGATGCCCCAACCTTGAAAGTGATGCAGAAATGAACACAAAGGAAATAAAATAATCTAGGCAAGTGACAAATAAGCTACCCACAAGTATCCAATCTCAAGGAAAATGAATACTAACTTACATTACGTTATGTAGATAAAGTAAGATTTACTGAATGCTAATTTTCTCATCAACATATCACAGAGTACAGAGGCAATGTTAGAAACGGTGACAACCTTTGTGTCTAAGTCCCTACATGTCTCACAGAGAGTGTCCTCTTAAACTTAATGAAAATGTAAATATAAAACATTTGCTGCAATAAAAGTCTCTGGAGATAGAGCCTAAGTAGCACGATTAGTATGGAAAATGCTTCATAAATCCTAACTCCAATAATCTCTGGTAGCATAAAGGATTCATCTCATTATGACTTTCTAACAGAGCCTTGTTAATTCTCACTTCACTAATCTGCGACCTTGAAAATTCCCTCTCCACACTTCAGTAAAGTGTTGACAGCCAAGTGAAACAGGGAGGTAATTCCAGCAAGGGCTACAGGTGACAGAATATATTCCAAACCACTCATTAGTTTTATATAAAATACTGTGCCTGACTAAATTAAATGAAATAACAAGCCTTTCATAAATTATCATGCAGCATTTTTATTCTAGCATTTTAATTAAATATCATAATCTATCAATTAATTTATACACAGAATCTTTTGCAATGCTGCTACCAGTCAATTATAGGAATAAAAGGGGGTCCGCATTATGGGTATTTCTCCTGACATATCTCTGAGACGAAGTATCTAATTTTGGAACAGTTCCTGCTAGCTGCCAGCTTTTCAGACTGCCAGTAACAATAAAAATCTTAAAGTGCATATACATACACATATATGTAAATGTATATATAGACACACACATGTTAGTACCGATTTGTAGGCGTACATCTCCTGGTACCACTAATGTGGCAGTGTAGTTTACTAAAGACTTGCACAAACGTAACTGTTCTTATAAGGTAGTTTGGGTAAGAAGGCAAAATGACAGAACATAAGAAATTCTGCCTAATTTTGATCAGGCTCGAGAGCTGGCTTTGCCTCTACTGCCCTTGAGCGTATTTCGCAAAACATTTAAAACCCCTCTAAATGTAAATCATAGAATCATAGAATCATAGGGTTGGAAGGGACCTCTGGAGATCATCTAGTCCAACCCCCCTGCCAGAGCAGGGCCACCTAGAGCAGGTTACACAGGAACGCATCCAGGCGGGTTTTGAATGTCTCCAGAGATGGAGACTCCACCACCTCTCTGGGCAGCCTGTTCCAGTGCTCTGCCACCCGCAAAGTAAAGAAGTTCCTCCTTGTGTTTAGGTGGAACTTCCTACACTCAAGTTTGTGCCCATTACCTCTTGTCCTGTCACTGGGCACCAGTGAAAAGAGCCTGGCCCCATCCTCCTGACACCCACCCTTTAAGTATTTGTACACATTAATTAGGTCACCCCTCAGCCGTCTCTTTTCCAGACTAAACAGACCCAATTCCCTCAGCCTTTCCTCATAAGAGAGGTGTTCCAGTCCCCTAATCATCTTGGTAGCCCTATGCTGCACCCTCTCCAGCAGTTCCCTGTCCTTCTTGAGCTGGGGAGCCCAGAACTGGACACAGTACCCGAGGTGTGGCCTCACCAAGGCAGAGCAGAGGGGGAGGATGACCTCCCTCGACCTGCTGGCCACACTCTTCTTGATGCACCCCAGGATGCCATTGGCCTTCTTGGCCACAAGGGCACATTGCTGGCTCATGGTCATCCTGTTGTCCACCAGGACTCCCAGGTCTCTTTCCACCGAGCTGCTCTCCAGCAGGTCGGCCCCCACCCTGTACTGGTGCAGGGGGTTATTCCTCCCCAGGTGCAGCACCCTACACTTGCCCTTATTGAATTTCATAAGGTTTCTCTCCGCCCAACTCTCTAGTCTGTCCAGGTCTCTCTGTATGGCGGCACAGCCTTCCGGTGTGTCAGCCACCCCCCCCAGCTTTGTGTCGTCAGCAAACTTGCTGAGGGTGCTCTCTATCCCCTCATCCAAGTCGTTGATGAATATACCTTTAAATAATGTTCCTTGTTTTTTTCCAACACTAGGCAGACAGCAACTTATATAATTTCTTGCCAAAAAGGGACTACTGATCATAACTAGGTATTAAGATCTGAGTTGTTAATCACTTCACTATCATAGCTATAAAATATTTGTTTGCCATTATGCAACAACCACCACTATCAAATAAAACTACACTGTACTACTGGCTGCGAGAAGCAGTAAAATTTTGATGCAAAATGGATTAGTGCAAATGACATTATCAAGCGTTCCATGTTTAATTCTCTTTTGTTATTAATTTTACAACATCTCTGGCAATAGTACTATTTCATTACTGCAAAGTATAGTTATATTGTATCAGTACAGCCCTCCAAATGGGCTCAAATGGAGACACATTTCAAAACATACTCCTTTATACTCCTCTCTGTGTGGTTTACCAGTGAGCACATTGGCACTTGGGGTACCAGCATGCCTGACTGCCTCTGAGATCTTACACGAAGGAGAGAGGAGCAGCGCACAGGGGCAGCTTAGAGCCACAGAAAGTCCTTGGTGAAGCTGGCAGCAGTGGTTTGCCCTTTAAAACTCCTGTGCATTACCAGAACTGTGCTGGCTTTCTGTGTGCCACTCTCAGAGCAAACACTCCTCATACCCTCAGGCTGCTTCTATCCATCTCATCTGCACTCTCCTGTGGAGGAGCCACCATTACCTCTCCCTAATCCTCAGCAGCGGAGCTCTGTTAGTGGGATATCCATGGGGGAAGCTGGTAAAGGGCAGAAAGGTTAGAATTTATTTCAGATTTCAAAACGCTGATGTATTTGAGATGGTGGGTGGCACACCCGGGCTGTACTAGAAGCAACAGCTCTGGGTGCAGAAGCACTGAAGCTGTCTGGCCATCGGGAGGAAGCACATTATACTGTATAACTGAACCCTGGCACGGGGAATCCACTGTTTGTTATAAAATTAAGGAAACAAAAATGTGTCACTTTTCTCCTCGATATGAGGAGGGTGTCATTTTTTAGCTCCTACCTATCCCATGCATTGAGAGCACACCTAACAAATACGTTAAGTTGGGATGTTTGATGTGCATTTCCTATTCCAATTATTTTGATACTAATTCCTGTGAGGTTATAAAAGAGTTGTTTTGCAAGTTCTTTCCCTCCTCACACACAAGAACTCTCCCTAGTTCTGTGGTGCAGAAGCAAAAAGCTTTCTTTTTGTTTCTAGCCACAATTTCTCACTTCAATAGTGTAGAAGACCAAGACATCTTCTGCCTTCAAAGATGAAATTTCCTGAGCACCCATCACTTTGTTACTACAATCCAAGTTACAAACCTTTGAAAGTCATGAAAGTCATAAAAGTCCCAGTATATTTTAATTATGTTTTACTTCTCAGCCGATTTAAAAAAACACATATGCAATATTTTGTTCCCCTAGAAGCTTTTCATGTGATGTTACCCAGTCTGACAAAACTTTAAGATACTCTAAAAGAAGAAAAATGAAAAGGCAACCAAGCTTTATTTTAGAAATTAAAAGATAAGCTAGAAAATGAACATACCAACAGCCATCATGTAATCCCAGCGGTCTATGAGGCACATATTGAAGATCAGGTGGTCAGACGTTTGCCCTTGCCCAATGAGTGGAATGTTTCTCTCCAGATTTTGGGTTATTGAAGAAGTCCAGCCAATGAGAAACCAAAAGACTATCAGGAGAATAACAGCCAGCATCCTCATCACTCGCCCACCTGTCATGTATGGAATACGCTGAGCAGTTCGGGACAGGAATACCTTCAAAACCCTGAAAAATTCAGATGGTGCAGAATTAAAGAGGGCGCTAGCTGTGTCACAGGAATTAGACTTTCATTTTATTTCACTATCAGATTATTAAAGAAAAAGTCTTGACATTCTTTCCCCTGACAGTATGTACAAGAGCGAAATTTGAAACTTATTATTATTACTTTCATATTCGTCGTATTAAAATGGAGCTGACTGCTGCCCAGAGAGTGCTACACAGCAATAATAGAAAATATTAGCTGTGTTTATGTTAGAGACACACATTCACATGCTGCGTTGTCAAGCTGTTCTGTACCTTCCAGCTCCCCATGGAAGACTTCTGTCTTTGGAAAAGGGAAGGTCATTTCCATAAAATAGCAACCACATCTGTGATACTTCATTTTGTTTTGATGCTGTCTGCCTGCTCATCCCCAATCATACTATTTCCACAGAAAAAATCAGCGCTTCTTGGATATTTTCCCTATTGAGTTTGATGCTTCTGAGGCAATACTCTACTCCTCATAGAGATAACTGTGGAAGGCACTTTGCTAAATAAGAGTTTCCTGACTTGTTTAGAGACAACAACATGTCTTTTCGAGCTGGGACAGAACCATCATAAGAAAAGCCACATCATACATCAGGCACATATACCATGTAACAGCCATTGAACGTGTAGCACTCACTTTAAAAATATTTGCACTTACTATTAGGATAGGTTTCCTCCTGCCAAGAACTGTACAAGGAAATATCACCTTCATTTTCTACCCATCACCCTCTGCTAAAGGAGAAAAAGGTCCTGCTGGGAGCATGAGGACAACCAAAATTTGAGGAAATCAACTCAGGAAGAGGGAGTAGTTTGACTCTTCGCATAGCACAGAAAATCTCTTTGTATTGCCAGCAGCGCAGGATCTGACAGAAGTATCTAACCTTCTCCTGGTGTTTTCCTACGAGACAAGGAGGCTGCAAGAGCTGCTGCCATTGCAGCGCTCCTGCCTTGACCCTGCCAAGCTACGAAGCCTGGGCAGTGGGGAAAGGCTGTCATGGAGGTTTTTGTGTACCCAAACCTTTAGAAGTGGATGGGTTGAGGTTTAAAGGCTTTTTTTGAGATCGGGGTGAGGAGCCTTTAAAAGTGAAGAGCTGAGCTGCTTCAGTGATTTTTCCCTCAAAACCACAATGGTTCCTGATTCCAGAGCATGAGCCCGTCCAGGGAATACTCTTAATATCCATGAAGGGACAAGTTATCACTGAGGTTTAGGGAACTTTTTCAGAATTTTTTCAGAAAGTTGAGTTTTTAAATGCCCTTGTCAGTTCTCAAGTCTTTTCAGTGTACCAAGCACCAAGCCATCTCCCAAGCCATTCCACAGCCAGGCCTGCCTTTTCAGCAAAAAGAAAAAATAATCACACCCTAGATTAATATTTATGTTTATATTTGTCTAAGAGAAGGCAGAAGCAACTGGCTTTGCCTCTCAAACAAATAATAGAGCAGTGTCTTTTAAGGCAGAAGCACAAAAGCTTTTCCACATCCATAAAAATGAATCATCGTTTGACTACAAACACAGCCTTCACAGTGTGCATTAGGTGAAGTCAGAGATCTGAGTATGTTCAACATTATTCAGCTGTTTCCCTCCCAACAGTTACTCCGCAGGGAGTCACAGTTTTTGATCTTCCCATGTTTGATAGATGTTCTGCTCTCCCTTTACAGACGCTAAGTGTTTTATGTTGGAAGCAGCTTCCCAAAGACTTAAGGCAGGATAGACAGACAACTCCACGGAGGCAAGGCAGGCGACTTCCCTCTGCATTGCTCAGCCGCAGCACTACTGTTCCAGCACAACACTGGTAAATCCTCGTTTTTAGAACACTAAAAATCAGTAAGTGAAGGCTTTCCTCCTCCCTGTTGTGAATGCCGATCAATGCTTAGCTTCTCTGAAGGAAAGGAAAAGGTATTCTTTTTGCAGTGAACTGGAAAACACCATCTTTTCACAGCTACAGTTTGCCATTTGAGAAAAATCTCATTGTACATTTTTATGGAGGTTTAAGAACTACAGAAATCATACAAACCAGCTGAGAACTACTAGAAATTTTTTTCTTTGTGTTTTGGCTCTCCAAAGTCAATTCTTGGTGATTCTACTGAAAGCCAACATGTGAGCCTTTTCAAGGCAGGACCCATTACATTTTTTCCAGTACTAGCTCATTATCTGCTGACTGCGAGACAGTTTTCTAAGGGAGAGGGGTGGGCTGCTGTTATATTATTGATCTAAGCACAGTGAAACAAATGACATTTTGCAGTACAGCAGTCAAAACTCCTCCAATTTGGATCAAACCACCTTCCTTTTTGCTTATCTTTTTCACAAAAGTTAAGTATTTTTCACAAAAGTTAAGTGTCCACCACCACCACCACCATGTAGGCCTATATGTAACCCAACCTTTACACCTTTTTTTCCAAAAATTCTGAGAAACTGTAAAGAAAGCTGGGTTAGATTTCTAGTGTTGCAAATCTCTTTTCCAGACGCTGTCACATAAAAGTACTCAGCCAGAACATGAGCTCCAGAGTTGCAATTCCCTCATCTTCCTGCGGCAATGTGAATCCAAACCTGCATAGCCCACCACCACCATGCTGGCAGACATGCTCCGTCTCCTCTCCTATGTATTATTGAACATGTATCAAAGCAAAGACAAATAAATGCCCAGGAGTTTCCCCTACTCACCAGGCTGGAGGGTCATTCTCCCTCCTGTACCTCTGACTCATATACTATCAAGGTTCACCATAAAAAAGTTGAGTCGCTGCAACATGAGACCAAATTGCCTCAGCAAACGCATATTGTCTGATGACTGCTACCCTCCACCAGAAAACTGTGGAGTTCTTGATTCAAATCCCTGCCCTGACTTCTGGGTAGACAACGCTCAGTCCCCCTTTTTTTTTGCGCTGTTCTGTATCTATATATTGGGTTGAAATACCTATTGAACGAATGAGAGGTTTCTCACAGGGAGGTAAGAAGTGGAGCTGGCGGGCTGTATCTATATTAGGAAATTAAATATGCCCAGGGTTATCCCTGAGACTGAGTCCAACCAGCACAGAACAGCTGGCATCCTTACTACACCCTCTGACACAGGGGGGCTGCACGCAAACTGCCCGCTGCAACGGCCTCTGCCAACTCCTGAACCATGCTGGGAAACACCTCGGCAGCATTCATGTTAGCACGGACCAAGGGCAGGCCAGGGATCACTAACACAATTCAGCAGGACAGAGGACGGTGTTCCAGCGCCCAGGAATCTTCCCTGATGCTACTTAATTTATGAATATAGATATAGCCCTGGATTCAAATCCCTGCGCAAATTGGTGTTTAATTATCAGTATCAAGTAAGGCAATGCCAACTGGAAAGACTCCTCCTCCTGGCCTGTCTACCCACAAAATGCCTGGTAGCGCCAGGCAGTGCCCTGGTAGAAGCTTAGGGCACCGTTTGAGAGGTATGGCCTCTGACCTAAGGCAGAAGAGGAAACTTAACCAGCTTCCTTGGCAACTTCTACCTCTTCTCCCAGCTAAAACCATTCAGCATATGCAATCCACTTTTATGTGCTGTTGTTGGATAATCAAAACAACATTTTCAGTGACGCGTCATCAGCTCTGTTCACAGGCAGATCAGACAGAACACTAAAATGTGCTCTATCTGCATTTCTGAAAGGCACAGCTGCCTTCAAGCAAAACTTCGACCTACAGACAGCTACAGGCAGCATTAAAGCTGATATGTAATAGCCATCCTTTTTACAGAGCAAACAGAAGGCACAGTTCAGGCTGAATGAACTGCCTGGACACCACTGCAGGTAAATCCCAACTCTGCTGGCTGCACGATCAAGTCTGGATAGAATTAAGCTAAACGGTCTGAGGGGTTTTTTGGGGGGCTGGCTCCATATAAACGGACAAGGGGAGGGCTTGGTTGCAAACGCTGAGAGCCAAGGGAAGCCCAGCAGCCAGGAAGAGAAGCAATGCTGCAAGTGGATCTGGAGCAGAGGGACAGGTGTGCCAGTCCACGGGACTGGCTGGGATCGACAGCTTGGAAACAGCATGCAAAGCACATGGCTGCTGCTATAGAAGTTACATCCTGAGATGTAATGTGTAATCTTAGAAAATTAATAAAACCATACTAAATTTTCATGTCATATCAATACTCTGTCCTGTGAACAGAAAAACATGGCCCCCAAACTATCAGCTGACTGTATAAGTGGCAGGGATAACAGGTGAAGGATCCTGCTTTGACAGCAATGACCTGGCATGGTTTGTTTATTTTTTATTTCTAGCATCTGACATTTTGTGGCTCTACTGAGTCATCCTGTCAAACTATTCTGTTCCAGACTGATGATTTTTATTGTGATACGAAAGCTACATCAGAAAGATAAGAGGTCAAGCTCTTCTGAAGTATATTGCCCTCCTGTGGTGCAGGGATTACGTCTTACCTGCTTTTTCTGGAGTAACAGTGAACATGCCACTAGTTACTTCAAGTCTGTGAACTGATATGATTCTCCTGAAATCAGTGGAGAGGTACCCATGGCACATGTCAATATAAAAGAGTCTACATTTCACACTTGATACACGGGCACACACAAACACAAACACTGAGTGCAGGTTTTATTTCCAGAACAGGAAAGATATCCTTAGAAAGAATGTCAACGCTTATGGCCCAAGACCTCATAAATCATGTTTAGATGCACGCATACCACTAGTTATCGACTCTCAGCTGGAAGGGATAAAACCCAACTGAGACAGAGAAATGAACAGCTTTCTAAACCACATTGCAGCTCAGAGTCTCCGAATTAGTCATTGTCTATTTCCTCAGTGATTTCTCAAGAATAGATGTGAAGTCCAGCACTGAATAATATCCTCACTGAAATTGGGATGATCTTTTGCTTTATTGAGTCTGATCATCTTGAACCTGAGCAAACCCGGGCTGAGAACCATGCCATGTCAGCAGCACGACAGCGACATGGTGAGACCTGCATCGTACGCATCATGTCCTGTCCAGTGAAAAGGTACAACAACTAGAAAAAGAAGTTGTAGCAATTATTTGGGTGTGTGAATACTTCTGAGAGTCCCCATCCTATGTGTAGCCAGCAAACTCGGCCGCATACCACTGATACCCACCTTCACACCACACCTGCAATAAGTCAGATAATACAGTATCTCCCACATTTTCCATTTCAGGAAAGAATTCTGTAATAGCAAATATACCCTCAAGAAGACCATTGCCATGAAAGACAACAAATTCTTAGAAGAATTGATTAACCCTTCCAAACGGACTGGACTTTGTCATTGGTAACAGAGCACAAGCTGGCTGAAGGCTAGTCTGCACAGTGAGACAACTAACAATATCATAAGCTTGCTAGATAGTTACAAGGTAAACCCCAGGTACCAGTGGCACTGGAAATATGGGGAGGAAGATTGTTGTGCAGGATTGTTTCCTCTGTACTGGAAGCGTGCCTGGCTTCAAATCCTCACCTGGGTGTCTGTGGCTGATAAAAGGCAATATTCATATCTGAGGATATCCTGACAGTATATTAACAAATTACCGATCAGATAATCTTGTGTACTGAGTGATCAGGGAAGCAGTGGTGTCCTTTTTCCTTAAAAAAATATATTTACTTTCAAAAATATGACTTTGAAAGTACTGTTTCCTTGATATCTTCCCTAGAGTTTTAAAGTGATTTCCTATTGTGGAAAACTAATGTAATACAAGTGTATCAGATGTACGGCTAGAAAAGCAAGCTGTGAAGAGGAGTTAAAAAATGTATTTTATCTCCGTGCCTGGTAAAAACTACCAGTAGTTGTTTTTGTTAGTAAGCTTTTGTTAGTAAGCAAAGACATATGGGTCACGGCTTAATCCTAACCTACTCCGTACAGTAGTTTCCTAGATTAGGAATACTACATGTCTAAATGGAATTCTACAGTGTTTCTGTGAAAGTTCTCCTTCTGGATCAATGTATAGCAGATAAAATATGCTGCCATAATTTCCAAGAGTTTGAGCAGACTGAGGAAGGTGGGAGGGAAATCACATGCCATTCCAGGGAAGGTTCCAGGTACTGGGAGGCAACAGGAGTGCAACAGGTCTCCCACTGCAATCACAACCACTCACTCATTCCCACGTGAGCAGCACTGGACGCTCAGTATCATGCATATTTAATAACATGGAAAGAGTCTAAAAACATGACTTGCTTTGATGAAAATGTATTGACTTGAAGTAGCTTTTGTCTGTCAATCGGCAGGTAAGCCTGGAATGAGCAAACAAAATTTTTTTGTTATTTTTTTAAATATAGCCTAGATTCTGACATTTTTCATGCTATACTTATGCTTCATTTTCTCCTTTCACCTGCAAGTCTAAATTCCCATCTGAGGAAAGCTCAATTTCCTGGTGAACAACAGATCAGAAAGCTTTCTCTGCCTGCAGCCGATTCCAAGGACGGTAGCTGGAGTCTTTTGACAGATCAGCTGAGGTTGGCTTTTCCCCAGCGCCTCCTCGTTCCCCAGCTCACTGCCCTGCTGCCCGCATCTGTTCCGGCTGCCTGCTAGCTCCCATTGCAGGAGACACTGAAACTGCGTGTGTGTGTGCGCTGCTTTTTGAAGTGCTTTTGTTCATATCACCGTGCCATCCAGGTAGGTCTCATCAGAAATGGCTGTTTCTCAACTGGATTTGCCCATCCTGGGTGTGTGCTGATGGATGTACCAAGCACTGGGGAGCTGAGACCTAAGAAGGTTCATCAAGGGGACTTGCTGTGTCACGTAACTAGGTTTCAGTGATGCGGACCAAGTCTCCTTATTTATGAAATCCTCATCTGCTTTGTGCTAATTATCTCTTGTAATAAACTACTTACAGCGCTAATACCCCCACGAATCCTGCTGAGATTAGCAGAACTACAGTGTCAGTGAAACATCTGACCCTCCGCTGTCAAACTCTGACCAGGCAGAGCTCTTACAGAGCACACCGTGACTATGTAAAACATTAAATAAAAAGCCCATCAATCTGTCCTCAGACAACTAGCAGTGACATGTCTCCTTTTTGTCAACTATTCGAGTTTAATGTTACATCACATGGTTGCTTCGGTGGCACCAAAATCAAGAGCTCATGATCACAGAATCCTATGTGAGATTCCTAAAATTCTGAAAATCCTGGATCCTTGGGATAGCCACATGCCATCTCTTTCTGAGTCTACTACTGAATGGTTAACATAGCCATTTCAATAATCTCCTCCTGATAGATGTGTTTAAATCATTACATCCCTCACTCTCATGAAATGAAGTCAGGTCCTCAGACATATTTCTCCATAAGCAAACCAATCCTGTTGAGCTCTGTTCTTCATTCAAATTTGAGGTGGTTTAGTGGCAGAAACCTTAATTCATCGATCCTTAAGACTCCTGTCGTTAGTAGTTTAGACTGAAGATTATAAATCCTTCAGCCTACACAAGCTTTGGCTAAGGTAATTATTTACTGCTTAAAAATCGTCAGGTGATTATTATCTTTTTGTAAATCTAAAGCCATTAAGTTCTTCACCCTTATCAAGGCAGTACAAAATATCTCAAGGTCACAATTTATCAGGAAGCTTGCACTGTGAAAATAGATGCAAGAACTGCCTCCTGGTAATCCTTTCCTACAACAGGTCAAGAATATTTTCAAGGCTTTCATTACAAAATTTGCTTCACAAAGCGCTGTGGAGTTGAACGTACAAAAGCCAACTCCAATCCCGATCCTGGCTCACAGCATTTCATTTAACAAAGGCTGATGAGTCAAACCAGCCGGGATAACACAAGGTCCCCTCCTTGTTAGTGCTACCCACACAGGCATCCTCTCCCGCTGAAAACATCCACAGACAATTTCAACAACCTTTTTGAATGCCAGAGGTATTTTCTAGTGATCAGCAATAAGGTAGCTGGTCGAAACTTTACGCCAAAGCTTGTATTTTTGTTCTTAAAACAGTCACTCTACAGATAGTAAAAGTCTTCCACGAATAAAGCCCAAAACCAGGCCAAAGTAAATTTGGGGGTGATTATATATCTTGATACAGAAAGATTTTCATTCCTTCCTGCTCCTTCTTAGTTCACTGGCAAGCATTGCACTTCTGATCAGAGAATGATAAGCTCCACTTAAAAAAAGTATGGTACAGCATGTTTAATGTGGCCACAGAAACAAAATACCTCCTTCCTTTTAAGCTAAAGCAAGCAGATATACTGGTCCGCTTGCATGGTGTGAAAAGTGGCAGCTTTACGAAAAACAATACGTATGAGATTTTCAACAGGACTGTAATATCTCGCAGTTAGTGACAGCTGCACTACATGTTTCACCACTGTTATAAATTTAAGTTATTAGATTAGTTTATTAAGCTACTATATAAGAACAATGCAAGGCTTTTCTCTGGATTAAAAAGCAGTGAACAAAAATGTATTGAACTTGAGTGAATTATAATTCACTTTGATAGCAGCTGTTTATTGTGAGGACTGAACTATATATCCATAGCGTATTTACTGATCATTATACTTTGTTTTTTGAGAAATGCATTAAATAGTAGTCAACAACTGAAAAAAACCCAACATAACCATAATTTCACAGACAAATGTCTTAACGTTCAGGTGGATGCTTCATTGTTTTCCCCTTTGTATGCCGTTACACATGTGGTTATTATGATATTGTAACTGTTAGTTCATGTGTGCCACATCGTGGAATGAACAAGATAAAAAAGATTTCAATAAAAATCTATCATTAATTTACTGAGTTTTTATTTCTAATTACATAGCAAGTTTCTATACTAAAGCACCATAAAATGAAATGTGCTTTTATGTGATCTCTTTTGTCTTATGAGCTGCTTTAACAACATTAAAAACTATTAATGGTGCTCTTATAATAACATCATACAATTCTGCTACTGAAATTTCTAGAGCAGGATCTGAGATCCTACAGCTTGAAGGCCAGACGTAGCTCTTCTCTTCATTTCATCCAGGCTGGGCACTTACTGTCTGACCCCTGGGAACCCGTTGATGAGCAGACCAGTACAGGTGTTTGGATGGTCTCCCAGGCCCCAGCAACAAGAAAGTTCCCCATCCCTGCTCTAAAGGAACAAACTCTAATCACAGAGTTTGAGTTTGGGTTTTTCATCACAGGAGCTTCAGTGACCAAATGATTTATCTGAATACTCCACTTGTAGGAGATGAAAAACAGAGTAAAATTAATTTCTCCTCAGAAGTCAAATTGTTTTCCTTAGGTAGTTTCTCATGCTGATGAGATTTTCTTGAGGATCTTCAACTTCCATGTGACATCGGTTATTATCTTTATTTGTAAGATACTAAAGATACAATTCTTTATGAAAAGATGGGCTCAGTAGACTTCTCTGACAGAAGTGATATTGCCCTGTCTGTTAACAGGGCAATATCCTGAGCAAGCTCAGGCAGAGATTGGGAGATGGCAGTAGGTGACAGCAGGAGACCTGAAACAGATCCACAAGCCTGGAAACAAAATTCCCAGGAACCAGAGAAGATTGTGGTGAGCTTGATACAACTTCAGAATTCACTGAGGTAGATCAAATCAATTCCTGCCTTGCATGGGCACAGTACAGAAGTGAAGAATTAGGCATAAACACTGCTATTTCTATCTGATATATTTAATTGCCTTGATTTTTTTCCATTAAAAAAATCAGTCACCTTGACTGGTCAAACAGATCCCAATTTTTCTGAGTTTTCTCTTTTTTTTTTTTGGAGGAGGAGGTTCCTGCAGGAGAAAGGTACATACAGCTCAAAGCTGTGGCTGACTGTGGGTCTAGCCGCATTGTCAGAAAAGATTCAATAAAAGTATTTTTCAAAATAAACTGGTTTAAGTATATTGCCTCAAAAAAATTCCATTAAAGAGAAAGAGACCAGGAGAAGTACTGTATCTGTGGAGCGCTCACTAAAGCACTATGCACAAAATCTTTTGGCACTAAAGTATCTCCTCACCAATTTACTTGCAAGCACTTGTTTCCTTTTCTGCTGTGAAACGATGTTCCTACACACTACTTTAAAATGGCAATCCATTATTAAAGATGCAGGAAGCCAACATCAGCAACTGGAAGGACAGGAACTTCCCCCATCTTTATAAACTGTAACACATCACCATTTTTATGTCCTTCTATTTCTTGCATCTTTTGGAGTGTATTTTTTTCCTTCCACTTTCCTTCTGTCAGGATTTTTCAGTGCTGGAAGTTACTGTGAACTGGTTGAGAGAGGTTCGTAACACCTGCTTCCATACTGGACGACCAAGAGCATGTGCACCTTTACACCCAAACAAAGCCATATAAATCTTCACATTTCTTTATCACATCATCCTCCCAATTTTATCATTTCATTGTTAATAATACACAGATACAGAAACCTTATTTTTAAAAAAGTTAAAAATCCTGAATTCCAGCTAATGCTGATAAGATTTACATAAATGGAATTTCCAAGATTCATGCTTTTCCCTCAAATTAATACAGTTGATATATGGAAAAATCTCTTTTTCTAGTAGTCCACATAAATTAACCATGCAGAGTTCTTACATATTGGCAAAGTTATCTAACTTTTCCTGACAAAATAAGAGACAAGTAATCATGAACAGGAACAATCCAAATTTGCATTTCTTTTCAGCCACGAGGACACTGAGGAAGAGGAATGGGGATACACTGAAACGTCCAGCCTTGATGTATTCTGCTGTCATTTCCATGCATTCCTAACCATGGCAGACAATCAAATAGCACAGATCTAACAGAAAGAACTTGTCCTACTATTTTATTCCCTTTAGGTGTAAGAAAGAGTAATCACACCCACTGGACACAATCCTCCTCTCACATCCACCATGCAGATTCCTGTACTTCAGCAGGGTTCAAGAAGAGGTGCTGGGTTGCCTGTATCCTTATTATATGTTGCAAAGCTGACAAGGGTTAATGAAATGTGGTACAGAAAATTGCAAAAGACACATAACTGTAATATTTAGTTATAATATTTGTTGAGGGTTTTGTGCCCACTTCAATAAAATAAATATTAACCACTTTATAATGTGACTGACAGGCAGCAGCGTTTTATATCAGCTCTACTGAAAAAGAAGCTATTTATCAGCACCGTGTTCTCCTTCCACTTGTGGAATAAATATTAACTTTATCTCGTGGTTGTGCAAGCAGGTATCGTGGCTAAGACCTTCATGTATATTTGAAAGGAAAGTTTATTCTTTGGCTTGTCTGCAAAAGATAAGATTCAAACCACTCTTAGAACAGATAAAATCAGGAACATCTCCCCCTGTCACAAGATATAGCAGTGTTACCACCAACAGAAATTGAGACCATAAACAATGCTAACTTCTGCGGATAAAATTTCCATGTGATAAAATATTGTTATTATTAACAATATTCCTCTGCAAATGTGTACCTGGAGTATATTACACTGAAGGGAGTGAAAATCCTGGCAAGAGTATCAGAGCTCATCAGGCATCTGGGGAGTTATTGTGTCTCCGATCGATTAATTCACAGAATGCCAGCATAGCCAAGGTTGGAAGTGAGACATTAAGAAATCGCCTAATCCAACTCTCCTCATCAAAGCTGGATCAATGAAAGTGGGTTACTCAGGACCTTGAACAGTTGGGTTTTGAGTTACTGGTCTGTGCCAAGCATCTACAGTGGCGAAAGGAAGAGGCCAGTTGCTGGCACGGAAGAGCAGTGACCCCCTTGTAGAATAAAAAGTCCAACATATAAGTTAAATACCAAAGGATTCCACAGAAGCTTCATGTCCTTCTGTGCAACTTCCAGGCTCACAAGAGATACTTAAGATGCAGCAACAACATCACATATAAATACCCCTCTACTTTATCAATACAGAGGGGCAGATATAGCTATTAAAGGTTGCAGTACTACCCGCAGATCTCCCCTGCTTTGGTAGTCTTATTTTACATTTTTAAATTCTCCATTCTCAAAAGCAACAATGACAAAAGGCTCCAAGCTCTCGCTATTTCAAACCTCTGTCTTTTCTTCTGAATGCAGATGATGCAGAGGTCAAACAGACATTAGCTGGTAACCAAGCTGCTAGTCACATAAATTCCATGACATGTAGCCCAACTGACTTATGCTTCCCTCTTAGCATTCACTAAGAAATATTGAAAAAAGTAAATTCCACAGTAAACAGACCAAAATAGAATTTTTAGGTCTGATTTCATTCATACTCCATTATGTCAAACAACTCTCCTGATGGAAGAACAAGTAGAGCAACGACTGTGTAAGAAAGCGATCATCAGTACGTGCACAGCAGTTTCTCAGCTAAAGCAGAAAACCAGTCCTGGCCAGAGCAAAGGCAAATACAGAAGAATGAGAAGAAGGCAGAACAGAATCTCTTCTGTTTATAATACTACAGTAAAGGAACAAATAACTAAAACATCCAGCAACCACAAAGCCCCAGCTGTATAAAATCCGTATCTGATAAACTGTTGAAGAGGGGTGGATTCTTCTGCTCCGATTAGCCTCAGCTTGGCTCGTGCAAGCAGCACGGTACGCAGCAGCGCAGACCAGCCCCGTGGTTTTCCGTATGCGATTTCTGCATGAATCTGGCGTGCTACCGACTATTCTTATTGAAACAGATCAGTTACATTTGTGCTTTGGAGGAAATAAATTGCATTCTGTATATTCTTTTTCCCACGTTTCATATAAAATTGTGTTGTGTCTGGCTGAGATGGAGTTAATCTTCCCCATAGCAGCACTCACAGTGCTGTGCTTTGTATTGGAGGGTGGGCAAGATCTTGGGAGGGGACACAGCCAGGACGGCTGACCCAAACTGACCAAAGGGATATTCCATACCGTATGACTTCTGCTCAGCAATAAGAGCTAAGAGAAAGGGGGGGGAGGGGGGCATTTGTTATTATGACGTTTCTCTTATGGAGCAACCACTACGCATACTGAAGCCCTACTTGTCAGGAAGTGGCTGGATATCACCTGCTGGTGGGAAGCAGAGAATAGATCTTTTGTTTTCCTTTGCTTCCACACACAGCCTTTGCTTTTGCTTTATTAAACTGCCTTTATCTTGACCCACAAGTTTTTTTCCATCTTATCTTCTCCCCCCCATCCTGCTGAGGAAGGGAGTGAGAGAGCGGCTTGGTGGGCACTTGGTGTCCAGCCAAGGACAACCCACCACAAAAATACAACATACAATCAAAGGAAATTCAAAGAACTGTAGTGCAGAATCATTCTACATTGCCAGCAATATCTGAATAAAATTAATCTTTCATAAGCTTCGATGTTCTGTTGACAGGTAAATGCTCATTCAACTATGTTTACTCTCAATATGTGTAAGCATGTGTAGCAATCAGAAAAAAATGCTAATTAGGTTAATCATGAGCACTTCTGAGGAAGATACAGTTTCCTGGAAACTAGTTTCTGAATGTCTGTCTGAATTTAAATTTTGTGAAAAAAAAAAAAGTTGCATGTCTTGACAAATAATTGCTGTTCCCTCCCCTGTGCTGCAGAATACCAAACTGCTAGGAATCTGCCTCAACAGCTAGGCCTGGCCCCTGAAGCGACACCACTAATGGATGGTCTCCTTAAAAATAACTGCTGATCACAAGACTGGAGTGCTCCATGGATGGGTACCGGCACTTTGGGAAGGACAGACTGGAAAGGCAAGCTGCCCTGTTTGTGAGAGAGCAGCTGGGATGCATAGAGCTCTGCCTTGGGACACCAGTGAGAGCTTATGGTGACACTGTGGTGGGTGTCTGCTACAGATTGCTTGCTCAGGAATATAAAGACTGTAGGTCCTGAGGTAGGCTTCCCTCAGACAACTGGTAGAAGCCTCATGTTCGCAGGTCCTGGTCCTCCTGAGGGTTTTCAGCAACGCCAGTATCTGCTGAAGTGCAACACAGCAGGGCACAGGCTGTCCGGGAGGTTTCTGAACGCACCAGTGATAACTTCTCGATGCAGCTGACTGAGGAGCTGAAGGGAGATACTCTGCTGGACCTCATGCTTACAGGGAAGGAAGAATTGCTGGGACTGTGAAGGTCAGGGACAACCTTGGCTACAGTGACCATGAATGGCGGAGTTCAGGATCCTGAGAGAAAGGAAAAAAGCTTCAAGCCCCTCCGAGCTCAGGAATGGACCATACTAATGTGCAGGAAATCAAGCAAAGGTGGCAGGAAGCATGCATGGATTAACAAGGAGCTCCTGACTAAACTCAGACATAAAAAGGAAGCGTACGAGAAGTGAAAGGAGGACCCAGGTGACTCAGGAGGGATACAGAGACACTGTCTGAGCATACAGCAATGGATTTAGGGAGGCCAAAAACCACCTGGAGTTCAATCTGGTGAGGGCAGATTCAACTGGCAACAAGCAAAGCTTCTACAGGTGTAACAGCAGCAAAGAAAAAAGAGTCTAGGGAAAATGCAGGCCTAGTGCTGAATGATGCAGGGACCTGGTGGCAAATGACACAGCAAGGACTGAAATACCCAATGCTGCCTTCACCTCAGTCTTTAATAGTAGGACTTGCTTTCAGGAATCCCAGGTCCCCAAGACCAGTGGGAAAGTCTAGAGCAAGGAAGATTTAACCTTAGTGGAAAAGAATCAGTTTAGGGAACACCTACGTGAACTGGATATACTGAAGTCCATGCATGGGATGTGACAAGATGTGGCCAACGTCATTGCAAGGCCGTTCTCAACACTCTTAGAAAGGTCTTGTGATTGGGGAAGGTTCCTATTGACTGGAAGAAAGCAAATGTCACTCCAACCTTCAAGAAAGGCAAGAAGGAGGATCCCAGAGATTATGAGCTGGTCAAACTCATCTCAATCCTTGGGAAGGTGATAGAAAGGAATCCTGGAAACCTCTTCCAAAGACATGAAGGTCAAGGTGACTGGGAGTAGTCAGCATGGATTTATGAAGACAAAATCATGTCTGACTGACCTGATAGTCTTCTGCAAGGACATGACTGGCTGGGTCAGAGAAGAGCAGTGGATGTTGTTTATCTTGACCCAGGAAGACTTTTGACACCGTTTTTTATAAAATCCTTACAGAGAAGCTGATGAAATACGAGAGAGATAAATGGGCAGTGGGCTGGACTGAAAACTGGCTGAACTGCCAGGCTCAAAGGGTTGTGGATTAGCAGTAAGAAGCCCAGTTGGAAGCCAGTCGCTAGTTGTGTACCCCAGGGGTTGCTACCGGGACCAATACTGTTTAACCTCTTCATTGACAGCCTAGACAACGGAGCAGAGTGCATCCTCAAGAAGTTCGCAGATGATACAAAACTGGGAGGAGCGTCTGAGAGCCCAGATAGTTCTACTGGCGTTCAGGGGGACGGAAACACATTAGAGAAATGAGCAAACAGGAATCTCAAAGTTCAACAAAGGGAAATGCCGAGTCCTGCGTCTGGGCAAGAATAACCCCATGCACCAGTGCATGCTGGGGGCCAACTGGCTGGAAAGCAGCTTTGCAGAAGACAACTTGGGGATACCAGTGGACGCTAAATTGACCATGAGCCAGCAATGTACCCTTGTGGCAAAGAATACCAGCAGCCTCCTGGACTATATGAGGAAGAGTATGTCCAGCAAGGTGAAGAAGGTGGTCCTGTCCGTCTACTCAGCATTGTTGAGGTCACACCTGGAGTTCTGTGTCCAGTTCTGGGCTCCCCAGTACAAGAGAGGCGTGGACATACTGGAGCTAAGCCCAGTGAAGGGCCACAAAGATGATTAAAGTACTTGAGCATCTCCCATAATGGGAGAAGCTGATAAGGTTGGGATTGTTCAGCCTGCAGAAGAGAAGGCTCAGGGGGAATCTTATCAATGTATATAAATATCTGATGAGAGAGGGTAAAGAACATGGAGCCAGACTCTTCTCAGTGGTGCCCTGTGACAAGATGAGAGACAATGGGCACAAATTGAAATCCAGGAAATTCCATTTAAACACAAGAAAAAACTTTTTTTGTGAATGTGGTCAGACACTAGAATAGGTTGCCAGGAGAGGTTGTGGATCTCTGTCCTTGGAGAAATTCAGAACCTGACTGTACACGGCTCTGAGCATCCTGCTCTGGCTGAGCCTGCTCTGAGCAGGTGGGTTGGACTGTATGATCTCCAGAGGTCCTTGCCAACCTCAACTCTTCTGTGATTCTGTATCTTTGTGTAGTCAGTATACATTTGTATAGATAGATGGAAGAAACTCAGAAGTCATTAATATTTTCTTAGTATGCTTTCTGCAACAAGCTTTTTATTCAGACATTAAATCTTAAGATTTAATACACTTTAGAAGTGTATTAACTTTAGAAGCACAGTTAACACTAGAAGCTCTTTTGTATAACTGTTCTACAAACTTCTTCAGAGCTTTGACTGAATATTCCACAAAGTATCACAAATTCTGCTGTCAGGGGCCCACTAAAGTACACCTTTTCACTTTTATTTTCCAAATTTATTACTAGACAACACTGTCATACATTCTAATGAAGAAGGTAATGCAATACTTGCACTTCCATGAGAGATTATATATATCAATGTAACATAAAACTTCCATAAATAAATGAAACACTCTGTTCATTTGTCATTCTGCAATAAAATATTCAAGTTAAAAAAGTCAACTGCAAGAAACACTAACTCTCATCTTCTATGTTTCCTCTCAGATGCACAGGAAGAAACAGCATCATCTGACAAGCTGAATTCCGAAAAGCATTGCTTTGTGTGTTCACCATAAAATAATGAAAAAAATGACAATTTAAATTATGGTCAAAGGTTTAGTTGTCAAGGGGTCTAAGCCAACCAAGAAAAGCAAGAATATATTTAAAGATAAAATTATTCTGAACGTTCTGAAGAAGCATTAAGCAAGCACGCAGGAAAGCTAATCTAAATTCCAAACTTTTCAGGAAGAAAACGGAAAAGTTTATTGCTATGAGATAGATAAAACACTCAGAGATTCTAACCTGAAATCAAATGTAAAAGATGTAAAAGATGCAGACTCAGGCAATCTACCCGAATACAGCAATGAGATCCTACCGACAACAAAATGGACTGAACAGAATGAGAGGAAAATGCAATAAGCTCGAAGCTCTGTAAAAACTGCAACTATGAAGTAAGGAGGAAGAGTCCCACCTCCACTCTGAGGTCACATACACATTAGAAAAATGTTGATAGCCATGAATTTTTTTAAAAAGATTAGTTGTTTAAACAGAAATATTCCAATCAAGAGACATTAAATAGTACTAAGAAATGCAGTGGCAATGACCTTGCTTCACAACAAAATAACCCCAAGGAACAAACAGGGAAAAAGGGGGGAATTAATAAGACTCCTTTCTTATGAACAGTTGGACGTTGACCCAAATTCAGACTTGGTGACATCCACGGAGCAAGAGCTAAACACACAAGAAACAGATTTGGACTCCTGAATGTAGCAGGCAGCTTAAATGTGGTGTTTCATATAGCATGAGGACAACAATAAACCAAATCAGCATAGTCTAAGTGAACATGGAGACAAAAGGGAACAGAAAACATGGTTTGTTTTTACTGAAAAGAGTCTTGAGAGACATAATTTGCTTTCTGTATTCCATCTGACAAGTCTTGCAAATGACATTGATGACTCTGGCTTTGCATGCTAATGCAGATGCCTGATGACAGATCTGAGGCTTTCCAGGGCAGGGCGTGCTGCCAGTCCTTCCTACATCCCAGCCCGCCAGGGCTGCATCCGGGCTGCAACAAGCTAGGAAACAGCTACGCTTAAATGCTCATTGCCTTCTGAGAAGATAGCTACAAAATCTGTCTCCCCATTTTTGATTTTCAGTATCTTTCAGGTTACTCAATTTTGCTATTCCCAAGAGTCTTGCGTTCATTCCAGAGGTTGAGGAGCCCAGCCAGGAAAACATTTTTGGGATTTGGGATAAATAGTAATGTTTGGGTTTGCAGGATGATCTCTGTCAGTGGCTTTAATACAGTCACTATGCTTCTAGTAACAAGGTACAAAACCAACTGACTTGGTTTATAAATTCTACCTTTTTTCTTACAAAAAGACTCGCAGCTGAAGTCCAAATGGCTTTGGGTTGGGTTTTTTGTTTGTTTCCTTGTTTTTTCCAGAAAGCCTGTGCACTGTGCCTGGACTGCAGGTTTAACAGATATATCACATTCTGGCCGCTATGCGACTCCGTACAAGAAGGTGTTTGCCAGCTGTGAGGAACTGTTCCTTTAGGAAGATCTGGCAGAAAGCGACTGCAGCTGGTGGCTGTGCCCCCTCCTGTCGCACAACGCTGACTGGATTGTGCTCACTGGATAAAGCAGACTCTGGCTCTGCATGATTTCTGAACATCACAGAAGGAAAACAGAAATACAGAGAACTCTTAGTTCTCTATGGTCAGCCTATCTTTCTCAGCTCAGGAGAGCTCATGGTGTTTGTAGTTCCATGCCTGGTGTTTGGGGAAAGGCTCAGGAAGGGCACAAGTCTGCCAGCTCCAGCTGAGCACTCACATTCTGTGCACAACGAAAGCAGCGACGCTGCTGGCTCTGCAGCAGCCATGAATGAACCAACAAAGTACCATACCACTAACCTGAGGCAGTCCTGGGCAGGCAAGCCAAACCGGCACCTTGAACAACATCTAGCGCTCAAAATAAATGCACTGCTAATAAAAAGTAAGCGTAGTTTGAGAGTTAAGTGGTGAGCAAATAACCTGAAAGCTGGTGAGTTAAATATACGTATGGATAAATAGATAATTGGAAAAGACTCAGTTTATAGCTTTTACCAACAAAAAAACGCGTATGAATTACAAGGATAAAAGCATGCCACTCTTGGTCTCACTCAGCCATACCTTTCTTTGGTGAGGCAAGGAACAGGCAACTGTGGAACATCCTGGCAGGACACAGCAGCATCGTAAGAGTCCAAATGACCTACAGTTTTATGACTTCAGCGATTTACGCTGCTTACCACATGGTGACAGTGTAAGTGGAGCAAGAGTCACTTTCTGCTCTGACAAACAAGCAAGGGAGGAGGTAGTTCTGGTTCTTCAGAAGGGAAATGAAGGCTAGCAAAAGGTGCCAACCTGCCCCTGTAAGGCTACAATATAAGTAAGAATGTGAAAGAAACATTTGGATGCCCTAACCAGGGAAATCCTGGAGGACACGGACTAGGCAAAATGCTGAGGCAAGTGTGCAGTACTCTTGTCTTCAGGAGACATGGCACAGAGATGCTGTATCAGTACAAAGTACACCAGTATCGGGACTAGAAGCAGCCTGACGGTGATAGTGAGGTGCACACCTCAGCTATTTGTTGAGAGTTAGTTTCTTTGCTTGTGTTTTGCACACTGTTGCTACTGCTTAAAGGTTTCTGCATGATATTCTACCTTGTGGGAGAAAATCAAGTGTCAGCACTTGCTTGGTACACCTGCACCGTGCCTCAATACATGGCATGTGCCCACTGTCTCCTCTGGGTAAGATACAGGTTGTCTTGGGCATGACTAAATTTTCAGTCAAAACCACAAAAGCGGTTTGTTCACACAAAATCCATTAATCTATTTAAGTGTCATTTTGGTACAGGAAGAACTGTGGAACAGTTGTCCAAGGCTCTACGTAACTTTGACTAGAACTAGAGGTTCTGGGCAAAGATAAATGAATACCAGAATGCCACGTGAGAGAAACAGCAAGCACAGGAACAAAATTCAAAGAGGAGTATAAACAGACGGTGGCCATCATCACCATGTTTCCCTCCCAAAATGAGAAAAAGATATGAAAACACACAGAGTGGTCAACAAGGATTTTGTGTATAGCCTCCTACCTGTATCAGTGATCCTAATGGTGCAGCTGCACAGCAGACGTGAGTGCAAATCCCAATAAAGAATGTGAAAAACCTGTATGAGTTTGTTCCTGGGGCTTCCAGCCCTGAGGAGTCATTGTAGGAAGCAAAGAAATTGAACTGAGCACCAGCAAATATTTCGAGGCAGGACACTCACAAAGTTTCCTTACGAGAGACTGAGACACAGACAAAACTGAACATTGCATAACATATGCCCTTGCAAAACCCTACATTTTAATACATTCAAATGGTAAAATGGTCAATGTCTCTTCTTCACGGGTGTAATAGGTGTTTATTCATCAGAGGCCAATGTCAGCTGATACTCACCAGAGCCCATCAATTGCTGCTTCTAAAAAGAGTTTGACAGTCACCACCTACAAGGTTCCCAGAGCAATATATAGGCTATTTTCTCAACTAGCAAAATGTGATTTGTAAATTGAATACAAACTTGGAAGAGACTTGGTCATTGCAGCCACATTCTCCAAAGCATTTGAAAAAGTGCAGAGAAGCAAAGTCCAGAGCTGGATTATGTTAATCCGATTTAAAAGAAAAAAAAAGCCTGTCCAGTCTAAGATAGAAGGCAGACTTACAGCTGAAGAAAGATCCTGCATAAAGTAATTAAGGCTGTTACTAAGGGATGGCTGGGACAGTGTAATTCCAGCCCTTTTAACAGTTTCAAGACTCTCAGCACTATATAGAATTTTGTTCAAAGCCAACAAGAGAGTGATTTCTGAGGTGCTAGAGAAATTTGTCAGAAGGAATATATGATGGTCATTTAGGGACAGAAGGAAACCATAGGAGACCTAGAAAATACATGGCTTCATAAAAAACAGTATCAAATATAAAGTTCAATACGGAACTTTGTAAAAAAATACAAACAGCAGCATGAAAAAGGTTCTAAAAGCTTGTCACGTATGCCAAAACTAGAATGACAAGTCAAGCAGAAGAACAGAAGATCTGCAAAAATGCGGGCACACATTTGTTTGCAGAATCTGGAAAAAACAGTTCGTAGATATTTCGCCGTATTTCAGTGAGGCAATGGTACCAAACAATTCCATGCTTACACGTATCAACCCTCTTTTTACTAGCCTTGGTGAAACTGCCATGGTGCCTTCTGCCATCGGCTCTTGATTGGAGGCTGTGAATTCACGTAGTTTGAACTGAAGTATGATTTCAGACAGGTAATGCCAATTTGCATTATCCACAACTGAACAGTAGAAAATGATGTCAAAGTTATGCTGAAAAACATCAGAGAAAGACCTCGTTCCACATACATCAACAAGGCAGCACCAATGAATCCCTGATTGCTTATTTTGTAGAACAGAAAGCTGGAAACAAGAACGCCAGCACTGGAGAACATTGATGCCAGAGTCAGAGGGGCCTAACGGATATATAAAAAGATAGGGAAGGAAAAACAAAAAGCTTAGGAAGATTTGTGGTCACAGGAGCGGCCGTCACTTCCCAACAACTCTGTGCAAGCCAATGCTTGAGGCAGAGGCTGCCAAAGCAGCGGCTTCACCAGCAGCAGCCCTGCACTCACGCAAAGTTGTAACCTCCCCTCCACACACCCGGGGCAACAGGTGGCATCTCCCTGAAACCCCAGCAAGGGGGAGAGAGATTCTTTTGCTCAAAAAGATCTTGGAAAAATTAACTGATGCAGTTGCAGAGGCCAAATGCAGAACATGGCTTCACCGGAACAACTGCGCTGCTACTAACTGACAGAGCAACAACGGTGGTGATGGCTGGGAAGAGACCCAGAGGCCCTTGAGTAACTCAGCGCTGCTAGCTAACTTAATTCACACATTAGAAATAGGCACTCGAAATTTTACACTGATTATTTACCACTAGTATTTTTAGATTTGCCCAGAAATAGGGGCTCCAGCTTGAATTGTATACAACTAACTGCAATTCTGTACAGAGGCTCACGTTGTGCACACGAAAGAGGCAGGACTCAAGAAAATCCAAAACTCAGCTGCATGTAAAACCTGCCAGTGCCCTGTACTGTAATACTCCGCAATAGCAAAAGAGTTTTAATTTCTAATACAAATTTTTTGTGGTAATTTTTAATTGAAAATATTACAGATTGGGTCTAAAAGGAATAGCTTGATACTTGCAACTGAA
This sequence comes from Dromas ardeola, assembly GCA_013398915.1. Classification (NCBI taxonomy): domain Eukaryota; kingdom Metazoa; phylum Chordata; class Aves; order Charadriiformes; family Dromadidae; genus Dromas; species Dromas ardeola. The sequence continues at coordinate 600,136 of VYZM01003407.1, forward strand.
TCAATAAATACTGAAGCTTTCTTCAGGACCTACTGTCTATGTGTTCCTGAACTTCAGTCAGCCAAGGCAGCATTGTCGTGGCCTTTCCAGTTCAGATCATGGATCTAATACATTGCATCTAAAATTCTTAGAACACCTTGGACATCTTTCAGAAAAGCATGCATGAGGATAACTCACCGATGTGCAGACTGGTACAACGCTGACAAGCTTTACCCCTCTGTACTTTACAGCATGGCTACATAGCATTTTACGTCACCAGTGGTTGGTTACCACTGGTGAGATAAAGACTCAGTTTTTCAAGGACATAATGGCAATTTTGGGCCTTCACAATAATCCAGAAGCGAACAATTAATATCTGAGAATATTTGGTCCAGGCACCAGTTTTCCCAGTACTACAGATCTGCATTAGGGTAAGTGACCAGGACTAATTTCAAAGCAGCCGGTGTGTCCCATTAAATGGTACAACTATAAATGTATCATTTCAGTTTATAAATATGCTTAATGTCTCAACAGACCCATACTAACATGAATGCTATTATCCCTATTGCATGTTCATAAAATAAAGGTCAAATATAGGACAAACCACTAAATTACAGAGCTTGATCAGTTGTATAAACAGACTATTACATTTTTCTATAGAAACTCCTGTAATTTGTAGTAGTATGTAACTATAGAACAGCTTCCAAGAAGGGATTCAGTCTTGATCTGAAAGCAGCACAGAAAATTCCTCATTTCTCCTGTTAGGTTTTTCTATAGCTAAGCACCCTTCTGAGAAGAATTTGTGCCAGATTGCTCATTTGAATTTCTCTGGCTTTGGCTTCCAGCTACCAGATCTTATTAAACCTCAGTCCAAGAGATTAAAGAGTCTTTTGTGACTACTTTTTCTGACCCTGATTGTTTATACACCACACAAGAAGTCATCTCTCAGCCTTCTTGCTGATCTAAAAAACAGATTAGGTTTCACAGCACCAAGCACTTTTCCCAGCCCTCAAATACTTTCTGAACCACATCCACCTACTGCACACCTCCTTTAAAAATGCATCTCAGGAGCAGGACATAATGCATTTCTATTAGTTTCAAGATGTCACCTCCTGTTGCAAAATCAATTCTCTACTGATAACCTTTAAAACTCCTGTTCTCCTCAATTTTGTGTCTTTAACTAGTCCCTAACTATGCTTTGCCTTTTGGCTGTATTCAAGTGTATCTTTTTGACTAAGCCCAAGTTACCAAGCAATAAAGATTACTTCTCATTACTATCCTTTCTGAAACAAAATTTATCGTTTCACCAAGCTTTGTGTTACCCACAAATTTTATGAGTAATCATTTTGTGCTTTGTTCTTCATTGCAAGCACAAGCAACGAAGAAAACGCTAAATAGTATCAGTCTTACTCCTGGTTCTTCACAGTAGCCCACCAGAAGCCTTCCCTCCAGTCATGACTCTTCACAGACAATCAGCGTATTTTATCTGCAAATCTCTGCTTCCATTTAACTGTGATCAGCCCCTGTGTGTGGAGCGTGAGTCACACACTTAACTCCCTCTTCACACTCCTCCACAAATAGCCTACAACTCATGTATTGCAGTGCAACGCCTGGTTTCTCTTTCATGCCATAATCCCACCCAGCAAACAGCTGGGCAGCAGATACCTTGTTCCTCCTACCAATTCCCATGGAATGAGAAAAAACCCAGTCTGTCGAGCCACACTACTTGTATTGCAAATGCATGCACAAATGCATGTCTGGCTGGAAGGAAGATGCTGCTGTACTGCACCACGGCACTAAGTTTTGCCAGATGATGGGGTCCTGGACTTGGATAAGGTCTCTGAGAGGATGTCTCCCAGCTCCAGTTCTGAAGCCCTTCTGCCATCATGTAACCTGATGTGCAAAACCAGTCCTTTCTCCCATTATCTGCCACGGTGCTCCTACATGCCATCAACATCAAAGAGATCTGAAAGGTCTTGTGATACCTCAGGATCATTGTAGAGGGCCTTCCAACCCACTTTTTTTTTTTTTTTTTCTAATCATGACAGGAATATAATTTAATATTAAAACGCCAGGTACTTTCTTTATCTTCCCTTTGAACTTTCCTAGACGAACTTGATCGTCTACTATGATAAAGCAGAATGTGTGTTATATTAAGGTGGTTAAAAAATAAGCAGCCCATGGAACTGTACAGCTGTATCTACAATATTTTTATATAAATTAAATATTAATAGGAATATGGATGAGAATATTTTCAGGACCACAGTGCTCTAGTAATCTTACGTACTTTATATGCTGCTGATTTTTTTCCTTAAAGATAATGTTTATTAGCCGCACTTCTACATTGTGCTCCATCAAGATTAATTCTACACTGAGTGTCTTTGTAACAGTTGTGCTACATTTTATTAGCTTATACATATGAAAGTAGATATTTTATTCAGAAATATGAAACAGAACCATTATGCTGTCTAGTTAAGGCTAGTTATTGCTTGAGAATGGCAGAGATACAGAAGAGCTAAATAGGATTTTAATAATGTAAATTTTATTGGGAAAAAAGCCACAATAAAACAGAATGTGACTCTGTTATTTAATCCAGAAGAACTACCAACATGGGAATTAAATCCTGAAAGTGCATCAAGCAGGAATGCTATATGGAATTTACTGAACACTCTAAGTTGTCTAATGACCATAAAAATAAATAAACAAACTAGCAAAGGTTTGAGAAATTAATTATACTCAGGAAATGAATGAAATAGGTTAAGACATGCTAACAAGAAAACAGATTTTTCTATGACCAGCCTAATTAGTGAAACTTCATTCCTTATGAGCTCCTACTGTATGTGCATACATTTTTGCAGCGAGTCCAACTCCCTTCCTCCCTAAACTGCATCTCCCAGCCTTTCGCTCTCCGAAGCCCTTAAAGCCCCCGTTTCCCTGCTGTTTCCTCCAGTGGCCAGGCAGGAGACCCAGCGTGGCAGCAGCCACCAGCCGGTGCCCGCTGACTGCCTGGGGCACATCGGGCACACAGGGACCTGCTCACGCTGCGGGTTTCAGCCTTCGCACTGCGGGAACATTTATAAGGTCTGTTTTCCTCCCCAACACTGTTTTTCACAAAGCTTTGTAAGACTTAGCACATACAACCTCTTCTTCACTGCTATCTTTGAACTCTCTTTTAATAAAAAAGAAGCATCAGTGATGTGAGCGTGATGTGAGCTTCAAATAACGCAAATGACATAAGAATCCATATACATTTTCCATGTACTGCTTCACTTGTTCACTAAACAAAGATGGGTAAACGTGTATGGCAACGAACTGCTCCATGGGGGGAAAGCAGTGGAAAAGGACAGAGATGCCCTGCTTTCACAGAAGATTTACTTTTCCCTAATTTAATTAATTTCATAATCAGTGCAAAAGGTACCTGATGCCTCTCCTTTTTCTCCGTGTCTCTCTTTTAACTGAAACTAGGTACCTCCCTCTCATCTGAGTCATCACTAAAGAAAATAAAGCTAATAGTGAGGTGACAGGCTCTTTTTTAATCCTTACAGTTCCCACATTGCTGTTTGCTCTGATATTCAAAGCAGCATCACTGAGCTCTAGATTAAACACAAGTTAAAGAGAAGAGGCAGAACAGGGAGCTCTGGCTGCAAGAGCATCAGAGAGGCGTGAGCTCCAGCTGCCCACAGCACAATGCATATGGCTGCAAGCCCTTCTCTGCCAAGCACTGGCAACTTTTGGATGCTTCTTGAGTGCATTTGCTTTGTAGAATAGAAACTGGCAGTACAAAACAAGTATCTTCTCAGTGCAGGATGTTTATTTTACAAAGTCCAGCTGCCCTTCTTCCCGAAGCTGGAACAGTAACAAGCAGTGCTCAGGAACTCTGTTCAGCCAAGGCTTCAGACCGAGTGTCTCTCCCCTCTCCAGAAAAATGTCTTCACGTCTTCATCTTCCTCTCTCCAGGAAACTGCACAAGACTTGTGTGGCAGACGCAGCACTTGTTGCATCTCTGCAGGAACGACAGATCACAGCTTCATATCTGACCACATACACCTTCCCTTTTCCAGAGACCAGGCAAGCCGCACATCGAACCTCCTTCATGACGTTGCATGGAAGATTCAGAAGCATGGTGTCACTGAGCTTTGTTTGCATTATCGGGAATTAAAGTTAATAAGGAAACTTGAGATTATACCATTGTTACGTAACTGCACAATTTACACGAGTTTTTATCTGCTTTGTCTGTTAATTCAAACCCAATTCCTGTAAAAAGCCACCTCACCCAAGAGAGGAGTACTTTAAAGTTCATGAGTCTTGGGGGCAAATCTAACCCAAGTTGTAGCCTGCTCACTTTCAGGAGGAGGAGAGGGGAAATCACTCGTGTAGGCAGTTCTGCTACTTGCTCCAACTGCACCAGATGGCAAGGCACAGCACTGTAACCTTAGCACAGCATTTAAATAAAGTGCAGAATTGCCTCATGGGGTTAACATCTTCTTGTCCCCCCACTAACACGCCCATCCCACCATCACTACTTACAAAAAAGCCATTGTATGTCATTTTTTTGTTTTCCATACCTGGAACATCACGTTCTCCATACCTTGTCATTCTCCTCACTTCCCCACTCTCCTCTTTTTCTCTTAGTAAGTAAGAAATGGAGACTCCCACAAACTGGAGACCCCATTCCTGGGTTTCATTCTCCTAAAATGTCTGTAAGCTATCCTATATGTATACACACACACACATACGTCTGTATGTATATACCTATAGCTTTCTCCCATTCTTATGCTTTAATTAAGAATTAATCCTGACAACAAAATGGTAGAAGTTCACAAAATATTAAAAATGAGATAACCTGTTCATAAAATACAGGGCTTGGAAAAGGACACGGTATTCAGTCACAGAAATATAATGAAAAAATGCAACATCAGCATCTCTTTTAAACTCAAAAGGTTAAGTTCCAAACATTATTACTTCTTGAGAGAATTATTTTGAAGAATTCATTGTTGAGGAAAGTACTGAGTTTTAAGTTCATGGCTCTACAGTTAGATTTCTTAAATTAAGCTCATTTCCTTAACCCCACCCTTCCACCCCCATAAACATCAGCTCATTATTTTTAAAAAAGCACAATGAATAAGAAAGGCAACTTAAGATGAGGCACTGTAGAAATTGACTGTGAAGGGTGTTCAAAGAATGAATCAGCACATGAATTCCTTTTCTTTTACTCTTTCCTAAGCTTCTGCTTTTGGCCACTTTTCTGATTTCTCCTTGATGCTTAACCCTAACGAAACCTCAAAGACCTCCTCGGGAAGTGGGGAGCTACAGGGAAAAAATAAGCCACGAAGAAAACAAGTGTTTCCAGTGTCTCCTACCTGGCTTTGGATAACCTTCATGCTCCAGTGCTACTCAAAGCACCTCATTTGTTGAGAAATACAGCTTTCCACTTTCTGGTTATCATTAATAGCTGCTTTTACACAATATTGGTTTTCCCATTAAACTTAGAAAAATCACAAGTTCCTTGCTAGCAATCAGTTCTTCCCGCAGGCAAAACAGAGGCTACCCGCAGGAGGGAACCAGTGCTTGTCGTGAGCACTCGTGGTGCCTGCACTAAGCCACTCTTCAACTTCTTCAACCCTTCAATGACCATGGACTAAATTAGATCTGTCAAAAATTTCTACCAAATTTCTATTAGCATCATATTATTCTTAATTAGCATAACTGTTGCAAATGTATATAATAAAACATGTATCTAACTTGACTCGTCTTTTGCAAGGCACACTCCCTGACTGAAATATTCAGTACTAAACAAAGACCACAGTATCATGAATGTAGGAAATGAATAGTTAGGAAACCTGGGTGGAAAACAGATTCCTAGAGAGAGTAATTCTAGATTAATATACAAAATAGTGTGGATTTTTTTCTCTTCATGTTTCACATAGAAATACAGAATTATTCAGGATGGAATTACCTCAGAAGGCCATCCAGTGCTCAAAGCAGGGTTAACACTGAATCCAGACCAGCTTGCTCAGGACTTTATCCAGCTGGATCTTGAAAACTTTAGAGTATGGAAATTCACAACCTCATGGGCAACCAGGTCCACTGTTCAATTACTCTGACAGTGAAAATGTTTTCTTTGTATAACATTGACCCTGATGCCAATCTATACTGTATAAAGTTGAAATCTCCCATTCCTATTTGTCATTGTCTTGTTCTCCCAATATACATTGCTGTAAAGAGCATGTCTCCATCTTCTCAGTAACCTCCTTGTAGGTGTTGGACAGCTTCTGTTAGGTCCCTCCAATGCCATCTCTTCTCCAGGCTGAACAAGCCCAGTTCCCTCAACCTCTCCTTGCGGGTCAAGTGCTCCAAGCCCTGACCATCCTCATGGCCTTTTGCTGAACTCACTCAAGTTCACTGATGTCTTGGGAGAGTCCAAAACCGGTCACAGCATTGCAGGTATGGTCTAAGGTGTGCCGAGTAAAGAAGAATAATCGCTTCCCTCAGTCTTCTGGCTGCTGTCCTGTTGATACAGTCCAGTCTGCTGCTAGCCTTCATTGTTTTGTGCTGATCAAGGATGAGGATGTAGTTCATTCTTGGTTTCTTATTCAGTCTTTGTCCTGTTCGCTGACCCTGTCAGCACAGGTGCCAAGTAACACCAAACAGCTGAATGAGCAAGGCAGAAGCGCAAGATTTTCTGCCCAATTTTGCAGCCTGTCCTCACCTCATATAAATGGAAGATCAACTGCCCTGTCAGCGTATTGCTTCCTCACATCATGTAAAATCATATAAACAACCTGTTAGGGTGGCAGAACTGCAATGACAATGTGAGTCTTCCATAGGCTGTTTTTCTATATATCTGAGCTACAGATAACAAACCATCCAAGCAAAGCCACCAGTTCTGTTATATCTTTTCTATAGTGCTCTAGTTGTTATCCTTTTTGCATCAGAAATTGTTCATCCCAGAAAATAACATGAGGATGTGGGATTTTCTGGATGAATTTCAATGCAGAGATGTGGCCAGACACAGTATTACACAGTCAGAGTTTACCAGCCAAAGCGTATACTTGTAACCAGGTACACAAATAAAAGGGAGCTGCAAGAAGAGGCTCTATTTCTATGGGAAAGCAGTGTTTTCCACCTAAAATGTGACAAGCCAATGATGCAACATGAAACACACGATATTCTCAGTCCTCATTCAGTTTACAAGCATAATATCAAACCTCCTCTATCTAATATGCCAACGCAGTAATGAAACTAAGATAAAAAGATGAGCAAGCCTACTTCACCCAAGATGTCCAAGTACCAATATACACATACTGCATATCTCTTTTCTTCAATAAGAATACTTACAGAATGTACCAGTAATTTTTTTCACTAAAGTTTAAAGAGGAAAAAGCATTAGGATTTTATCCAGTATATCCAGAAAAGGCTTCAATTCTTTAGGGGTTTGCTCCTCCTCTCCTTGCAGCCGGGGGTCAGGATGTAAAGTGACAGCGCCAGGGGAGGTTTGGGATGGACGTTAGGGAAAAAAATTTCTTCCCAAACGGCTTGTCAAGCATCGGAACAGGCTGTCCAGGGAAGTGGTGGAATCACCATGCCTGGAGGTATTTAAGAGACAGGTAGACGTGGTGCTGAGGGACATGGTTTAGTGGTGGTTTTGGCAGTGCCAGTCTCACGGTTGTGATGTACTTTAAGAAGGCAGAATGTACTTTTGAAAAGGTAAAATGCATTTTAGAAGGTAGAATCTCTCATTAAGAATAAAGAGCTGTAAAACGGTCACAAGGCCCTGCGAAACCAGACACTTGGTATAAACAATAAATGCCTTGCTCATGAATATACCCTTGAAGAAGAACAGGAGGCTGATAATAGGGAACATCCTACCACGGGAGGTGCCGAAACCGGCTGAAAACCAGACAGCTGCTGGATAAGGCATGAAGTCGACAAAAATTAGCAGTAACTGGGGGAAAGGTAAATGGGAGTGGGAGATCGTGACCACCAACTCGATTGGAGATTGAATTGGATTTACGCCCCCACCACGGTGCTGGAGCATGCGCACATCAATTAAAGGACCTAATTAAATGAAAGCGAGAGACTGTACTAAGCAATAGAAATTGTTAAGGTACTAACCAATAATTTTGTATTTCTGTGTTTTGGACCATATAAATATTCCGAAGAGTTTTTAGGCCAGCGTGCTAGCTTTGTGGATTACCACCTAGCACCCATCTCTGCAGAAATGAAATAAGTAGATAATATTTCTACTCTGTGTGTATATTGGTGTTTGCACACCAGACAAACAACACCGCTTTGGGACAACAGTTGGACTTGATCTGAAAGGTCCCTTCCAACCTCGACAATTCTATGATTCTATGATTCTAGGAGTGGCATTTGAAGTTGGGTCTTTGAATCTTAATCTCTGAATTGCATGTGAATGCACTGCCAACCCTGTGGAACCCAGAATTTCCCACGCATTTTTGCTGGCAGGGACTGATGCTTGTGAGTGTGTAGCCTGTCTGCTGTGATCGCCTGAAGAAAGCAGCCCTTGACTTATGAGCCTTAAGAAAACGCAGTAAGTACATACGCCATGGTGTATGGTTCTACCCACCATCGCTGTATCTAAACACTTAGAAAGCATCTCTCTATGAGCACTTTGCAGGGAAACTTTTGAACACTTTTGACCAGTCTACAAACACTTCTGTACTTTCCTATATTCAAGGAAAATATATTCACCTTCTGTGAATTCACCTTCTTGTTCTTGCACAATTTTACAGCTGATGTACATATTTTTAATCAAATCCTGTCTGCATTCATAGTTCTTTACTGGGATTAGCAGCATATAATTTGAGCAGGAATAGCGAGGAGAAATACACAGTGGTTTTAAAAATCAGAAGTGGCGCTTGTTTATGATAATATTTGCAGCTCTTCNCATCCAAGCAAAGCCACCAGTTCTGTTATATCTTTTCTATAGTGCTCTAGTTGTTATCCTTTTTGCATCAGAAATTGTTCATCCCAGAAAATAACATGAGGATGTGGGATTTTCTGGATGAATTTCAATGCAGAGATGTGGCCAGACACAGTATTACACAGTCAGAGTTTACCAGCCAAAGCGTATACTTGTAACCAGGTACACAAATAAAAGGGAGCTGCAAGAAGAGGCTCTATTTCTATGGGAAAGCAGTGTTTTCCACCTAAAATGTGACAAGCCAATGATGCAACATGAAACACACGATATTCTCAGTCCTCATTCAGTTTACAAGCATAATATCAAACCTCCTCTATCTAATATGCCAACGCAGTAATGAAACTAAGATAAAAAGATGAGCAAGCCTACTTCACCCAAGATGTCCAAGTACCAATATACACATACTGCATATCTCTTTTCTTCAATAAGAATACTTACAGAATGTACCAGTAATTTTTTTCACTAAAGTTTAAAGAGGAAAAAGCATTAGGATTTTATCCAGTATATCCAGAAAAGGCTTCAATTCTTTAGGGGTTTGCTCCTCCTCTCCTTGCAGCCGGGGGTCAGGATGTAAAGTGACAGCGCCAGGGGAGGTTTGGGATGGACGTTAGGGAAAAAAATTTCTTCCCAAACGGCTTGTCAAGCATCGGAACAGGCTGTCCAGGGAAGTGGTGGAATCACCATGCCTGGAGGTATTTAAGAGACAGGTAGACGTGGTGCTGAGGGACATGGTTTAGTGGTGGTTTTGGCAGTGCCAGTCTCACGGTTGTGATGTACTTTAAGAAGGCAGAATGTACTTTTGAAAAGGTAAAATGCATTTTAGAAGGTAGAATCTCTCATTAAGAATAAAGAGCTGTAAAACGGTCACAAGGCCCTGCGAAACCAGACACTTGGTATAAACAATAAATGCCTTGCTCATGAATATACCCTTGAAGAAGAACAGGAGGCTGATAATAGGGAACATCCTACCACGGGAGGTGCCGAAACCGGCTGAAAACCAGACAGCTGCTGGATAAGGCATGAAGTCGACAAAAATTAGCAGTAACTGGGGGAAAGGTAAATGGGAGTGGGAGATCGTGACCACCAACTCGATTGGAGATTGAATTGGATTTACGCCCCCACCACGGTGCTGGAGCATGCGCACATCAATTAAAGGACCTAATTAAATGAAAGCGAGAGACTGTACTAAGCAATAGAAATTGTTAAGGTACTAACCAATAATTTTGTATTTCTGTGTTTTGGACCATATAAATATTCCGAAGAGTTTTTAGGCCAGCGTGCTAGCTTTGTGGATTACCACCTAGCACCCATCTCTGCAGAAATGAAATAAGTAGATAATATTTCTACTCTGTGTGTATATTGGTGTTTGCACACCAGACAAACAACACCGCTTTGGGACAACAGTTGGACTTGATCTGAAAGGTCCCTTCCAACCTCGACAATTCTATGATTCTATGATTCTAGGAGTGGCATTTGAAGTTGGGTCTTTGAATCTTAATCTCTGAATTGCATGTGAATGCACTGCCAACCCTGTGGAACCCAGAATTTCCCACGCATTTTTGCTGGCAGGGACTGATGCTTGTGAGTGTGTAGCCTGTCTGCTGTGATCGCCTGAAGAAAGCAGCCCTTGACTTATGAGCCTTAAGAAAACGCAGTAAGTACATACGCCATGGTGTATGGTTCTACCCACCATCGCTGTATCTAAACACTTAGAAAGCATCTCTCTATGAGCACTTTGCAGGGAAACTTTTGAACACTTTTGACCAGTCTACAAACACTTCTGTACTTTCCTATATTCAAGGAAAATATATTCACCTTCTGTGAATTCACCTTCTTGTTCTTGCACAATTTTACAGCTGATGTACATATTTTTAATCAAATCCTGTCTGCATTCATAGTTCTTTACTGGGATTAGCAGCATATAATTTGAGCAGGAATAGCGAGGAGAAATACACAGTGGTTTTAAAAATCAGAAGTGGCGCTTGTTTATGATAATATTTGCAGCTCTTCCATCTAAGTACTCACACAGATTGCACATACTCCCACAGAGATGGAAATTAATAATATGTGAAATACCTGTGCAGCTTGAGCGTCACAGTTCCATAAACAGTAGCAAAGCCCAGAAGACGAACCCATCTTAGGAGAACACAGCGAAATACACTTGGCTCAAAATACAAAATGACAACCTATAGAACAGAAAGATAGAGAGAGCTTCAGTACCGCTTTAATGCGAAAGTATTTCTTCATTCAAATGCAGAATAGTTGCAAAACAGGACAGCAGACATATTTCAGCTCGTACTGCTGTATATTTAGATTTTCTAGTAAAGTGGCGGGATGATCAGATCAACCAGCTGGCACAGTTCTAGGCACCAACTCCTTTTGAAGGGAGCTGGCAAAAGCCCCGTGACAGACTGCAAAGCGACAACACTTTTAAATGCAATTCCACTGACTTTTCTTAACTGAGTAAAAACATGTACTCAGAGAAGAGGATATAACAGACAAGGGCATTTTCCTTGAGCTATTCCAGTAATATGCAGCTGGCCTAATTCTGGTTTGATGGACTGTATTTACTAGGTTACACTTCAAAGTCGCACCTTCTAATAAGCCTAGCAAAATGATAGCTGCTTATTTTTCTCTGCCGACACACTAAAAATGATTGCACTAGCCTCTCTCTGTCCAAAACCCCAAAATCTCAACGTCATATTTGACTCCTCCTTATTCTTCCCCTTATATTTTCCCTAAGCTATACCAAATCTTCCTCACCACTTTCTTAATGAAAATAACCTTTTTGTCCAGTTACAGATTTCTCTAATCACATCAACAGAAGGGTCCTACTGGCCTTTCGCTCTTTCTCCCAAGCACCATGCATGAGGACAACACTCAATGAACGGTAACACAGAGCTTGTTCTGCAGGTATAGTGCATATAAAAGCATCGTTTCCACGTAAAATGCCACCCTTATCTAAAACAGGGCTGCTCAAATGGTGGACTCAGTCATGATCTGAACCAGGAGTCCACTTCTCATTCCAACAGATGTTGTCCCTGGTGTCCTGAGGGATGGTCCCATATTCCTTCCCACTCGTCCAGCCCCATCAGGAGCCTGCTGTCCCACGGATTTGGCTGTACACTGCCCCTGCTCCACCTGCAGACCCTGCTTGCAAAGCTAGATCCAGTGCATCCCACTCGTCTGACCAGAACCTGGTAAAACGACCCAATGCACAAATTAATTGGGTAATCTTGGTCTAGAGAAAAAAACATTGAAACATTTCAGGCCATCTGCCACAGCTTCATTTAGAGTCAGTACATTCTGGCAGTAGAGGTAGTATTGTGCCTACTGGCTGCCACATGATATTATTTTCCTAAGTAAATGCTTTTCTATGTGGGAATTCAAGCTCAGGATATTGGCCAAAAGCCCAAGACTACGTCCTTTGGGTGACATAGACATATTTAGGAGAGTGGGGGCAAAAATGGCAGACATGTGGGCTGAGAGAGATAGAAGAAGCTGCTGTGCTTCGCTGGCATGTGTTTCTTACAGCAGAATCAAGCTATTTCTTTAAAAAATATAGTTTGTTGAATCAAACCACAGTGCAAAATTTAATCTGCTATTTTCACTGTTATTGGACTGACATGTTTCAAGGTAGACTTTTTTTGGGAATCTGACAAATTCTGCATGTAGGAAAGGGAACAGCGTGCAGTAAAAGGCCCACTTCTCCTTGGAAAATCAGCCGGAAAACCAACATATATTCACACACACATGAACATGCTTGTGCAAATAGAGCATACAGCAAGAAGTTTCCCAGAAAGACCTGAATGGCAGTAATGACCTCTTATCCTAATATACAGTTCTACACATTAGGACAGTTGCAGAACCAGAGCAAAGTCTGTAGCAGTAACCTGCCTCCTGAGGGTTGCCAAGGGGTAGAAAACATCCTGTTTCATCTTTGATTCTTCTGAACTAGAAAACAATGACAAAAAAGACTGGCATGCAGAGACTCTGAACACTTCAAAGTTGATCTGAGAGCAGAATTTTTCAGATGGTTGGAATGGGAAGGCCTGAAAACTTTCCAGGCACAGCATTTTCTGAAGAAGGGCAACAGCTCTCTTTGCCATGAAATCTGACACAGCAATTTTATCTGCATTTGCCTGTTGAAATATTAACTGCTTGTGTCTCCAGAATCTCATTGATTTGCATTGAATAACTTGTATGAGCAGCTGAGGCGTTTGGGCTTGCTATCAACCAAGAACGCATCGCTTCCGACGCAGCATGGTGTGAGCTGGCATGTGGCAGCTCCCCGTGAAGGCTCCAGCGGTAAGGCTCCGTTGGAGAAAACTATTCTCATTTCCCCATTTGAATGGAGACACTTTGGAACTACACCTTCGCCCAGTGGTCAAGTACATTGCAGAAGCTGCCAAAGACTCCATCCAAGTTTGATTCCCGTTTGGGTCTTTTGAAATTCTCTTCCTATATTTATGTGATGGAGAATAGTTGCAATGCCCTCCCAAGGGCCAACATCCATTTCTACTTACTCTTCCATAACTTGCATGAGGACTGGCATGGATCAAGGCTTTGAACAGCAACAATTGCTATACTTATGTTTTGCTTGCTTCTTAGGCTTTCCAGAAGGTTATTCTAGGAATACGTCCTTCCCATCAGGGCTTACCGGGATGTTCAGGTGACTACCCTCTCCAAGCTTTTGTCAGCATTAAGTCTCTTATAAACACAATGAATTTTAGGGGCACAATTTTTAAATTGAATAATCTTTAATGGATTGGAGCCAAGGGGCTACAGAAACACTGCCCTGGAAGCTTAGTACTCCAAATGCCACGGTCAATTTTTTAATCTCAGTGGAATCACGTTCTTGCAAAGAATACATATCTGGTGAAAAGCATGTCTGATGCACTCCATCCCTCACTTTCCTTAGTTAAAAACCAAACAAAAAAAGTCACATAACACAGAGAAGTCTTGGTTTTGTTCCATATCAGCCTCTTCTACCTTCTGGTTACCAAAACCCCCATTCCCTACTGTTATTCCCAGAGAAAAGACTTCCTCAAAGTGATAAACAATATGCAGCAAAGGGTTGCTGAGCTCCAAGCTACGAGCGTAGGATGAGCACCGATTCACCCACGTACCCAGGCTGCTCTCAAGAGAACAAGGGAATCCCCCTGCAGTTCTAAAAGACTGCTCTGCCCACCAAAAATCTGACAATAATTCATTTTCCCTTTTTGCTTTTATAATGCATTAGACTACGATAGCAGCATAAATCTCATTAAAAATGCTTAGAGGTTTTGCTGATGGATGTCACAAAATCTATTTATTGTACATAAGGAAATATGATAACCTCTGTTTCGCCAGCTCTTGAAATCCATTTAAATACTAGACATCAGCTTCTGTTCCTTAAACAACAAAGATCTGGGGAAAAAATATTTGGAAACCAGGAGATGCGAATTCAGATAGTGCCTGTTCGTGTACCGGTTACTGCAGCTGTGCGTGAGACTTCATAAACTGTGGCTCATCTTTGTCATTTGGACAAATGCATTTAGATGTTTGCTTTTAACCTCAATGTGTTTTAAGCTATTATTACTCTTGCCAAAACATTGTCCCAGTAGTCATGCTACCACTTGTGGAGTCAGAGATGAAAAGACTTTCTAAGGTCACCAGCTAACTGTAAAGTATGTTTAGAGCTGGGGAATTACGGACACAGAAGGGAGACTTCACTTGCTGACACAGCGATCAGCCAGCTCAGTTATTCAGCTGACATGATGAACAGACACTTTAAAGACAATGTGTAAAGACAATGCCTCAGAAGACAATGGCTAAAGTCGATACAGGCAACTTGCCCACTACGGCAAATTTTTGTTATCAGGACAGGTAGTACAGTGCAAAGAGAACTAACACTGAACAATTTAATGTTCAAAAGTGTATCAGACATCATCCTCACAAAAAATGACCAAATAATGAGTTTTATAGCCTCTGTGCCATTGCTTCTTAGAAGATACACAGCATTTAGAAAGATTCTTTAGAAGAAAAAAAACAAACCCATCTTATCAGAGCTCTATAATGTAAATAGCAAGCAATACTTCTGTGCAACACAAAATACTGGGGTTTTTTTCAGATTAACTTTACTGTGCACATTATAAGATGATTAATTTTGCCCGTCACCTTGGGCACCAGATCCAGGTGAAAATATTTTAATTAATACTGTGCAGTTCACCAATGTGCACTGACTGGGATTCAGGCATACAATTTCTACCTACGTTGTAGGTACCTACGTCTAGTAAATCAGCCCTACTAATGTGAGTTCCATAGATAACCCACGGATAAAGGCAGGTACCTTGAAGAACCTTGAAGAAGTTCAGGACTTCAGCTACTTGGACAGAATCTTGGCCTAAAGGCTTCAAATACGCACCTCCACTGACTAGAAAGGTACTTGAAGTTGCTTCACTAAATGTCAATTAATAATGCGTATTAGGAGGACTACGTCAAACACTTTGTAGCCAGCTCTAACAATTCTGTATGGCTTTTTACTTTAAGCCATAAGAATCACATGAATAGATCAAAACCCCATTTTCCTTTTCAGTCATCAAATTTCCATACTCCACGTTGAGAGGGAATAGGCAATGCTGTAATGTCTCAAAAGATCATAAGCCAAGAACAACTATTTTAAAAAGTACATGGAATTGACAGTGCTACAAATCTTAAACCTAAACATGAAAATTTTTGAGCAGGACCTAAACTCAAAAAACCCCAAAGTGTTCACTTTTGAACTCTCCTTATTTTTGCCCTCAGTTGCAGAACCATAGAACGGTTTTGGGGTTGGAAGGGACCTTTAAAGATCATCCAGTTCCTAGTGCTGTGGGCGGGGATGTTATCCATGTCAGGTACATGGAAATGAGATCCAGAGATTAGAATCTGAGCATCAGCATCATCTGGTTATGGATCCGAGGTGAAAATCACCTACTTTAGATAAAGGTAATGCAAAAGTATCTATTTTTTTCTCATTTTCAACTGATCAAATTTGTCTTAAAATTGTGCCCAGTTAACCCAAAAAGCTATGCAGCAAAACTACCTACATTTTCATTTAACTTCAGAATTTGCTGCAAGTACTCTGCACAGTTCAATGCAGGACATGACGTAGCCATTTAAGATAATGCCTTTTGGGCTAATTCCATTAACAAGCATCTAGGAGATACTGTGAAGAGATCTATCCGATCTGTTCCACTGCCCAACACCATCTGCCCTTGCCTGACTGCAGTAACTGTCTTGGGCTGTCTCTAGGCAATTCAGCTTCGGAACAAGCCACCGCTTCCTTTTGGTATCCTGCTGTGCTCCAAGATGGGCACTCTTCTTTCCTCTGCCGTGTTTCAATAGTTTCTTTCAACACATAAAATATCCTCCAGGGTAACCTAGTACATCCAGTCACCTATTAACGCTTCAGTCCTAATACTGAGAAGGGATTTCCCGCAACAGAGATACTGTTTGCAATGTTAGATAAGCTTGCCATCCAAACTCATAACAGTCTGGCACTATGCTTTCTAGAAAAGGGACCAATCCACTTGTATGCAGGCACACTGCCATCTTAACAGATGGGCATGAATGAAGGCATTCATGAGCCTATGTACACTATGGGCACCACATACCACTGTTCAAAACACGATTCACAGCTCAGAGCATCTGCTTAAATATTAGTGAATGCACAACTCATTATCCAATCCTGTACTACCAACAAATATTTCCGGTGCAACTACACAAAACATTTTAGAGGTATGATAGCAGCTGAATATATACTCAGGTTAATTACATAAGAACACTTCCTTCCATCTCCACCCCATTTTTAAAAACCACATGTGCTTTTTAAGCCGTAACATTTTATTCTAATAGGCCTATGGACACACAGTACCATCAAATCCTGTTACCCTTGCAAATGTCACAATTCTAAAGCAGAGTTGTGCTGGATCATTAGCTCAATGCCTTTGTAAAGCACACAGTTACTGCAGGAAACCACACTAACTACTCAGTAGGTTTTATTCTTGCCTCTGAATTGGAACTGAATCAACTCCTCACTACACAGCATTGGAGGCACTCTGCTGCTGGGGGCAATGTGTTTCAGATAAGATGTATGTCAAAGTCAAAATACAGTCATTTAAGACCTTTTGGGCTTCTTCATAAAAGAAGACAAGTTCTTCCTAGCTGCCCACAAAAAGTCCAGCTTGAAATTCTGCCTACTGAAATCCTCTTTTCCCTCCCACTATACTTTCAATTGTAAATAGGTTTTCTCCATCATCTGTCTTAAAGCATATATTAAACCTCTGGCTGTGTTTCAGCAAAGACATATCTTGCCTGTAAAGTCTTTTGGAAGTCCACGATTCAGTGGAAGTGCATAAGCAGCAGCACTGGTGTAAAATACAAGGACAGAGTTCTAGAACTTGATTCATCAGAATGCTTTGCTATGACTAATTTTTATTATACTTTGGATTCATCCCCATCAGGCAGTAACGGCAGACCTCTAAAGCTCTTTACGGAACATATTTTTTACACTGGAGCTCATTTAGCCTCCTGAGAGATTTATCTATTGATTTAGCAAACAGAACATTCAAGATCATTCTGGTTTGACACAAGACTGCATATTTCGAATGCCTTTTTATCGATATATCATCAATTATTTTGCCTCTTTTTTTTTTCCTGTTCATAAGGCAGATCTCAGCTAAAGCTTGACAGGGCATCTCTGAACAGGTTATTTAGTGGAAAATAAATGTCCATGTGACTTCCAAGATGCCATCATGTCTTTCCTCCAATTCAAAGAGAAAAAGTGATATCTCACAGATCTTACCAGTTCTGGAAATACTAATTTCTAAGTGAGCTGAACACATGGCCTGAAAACGCATTTATTTGGCATAAATTCTAGCCTCTACCAATGATCCAGCTTCACTCTTCCTGTTTCTGTTGGCCTAATGAATAGTATTCCAAAGTCAAGTCATAAAAAGTTAACATATAATCCACAATGTCTTTAAAAAGAGACATGCTTGCACCCTTTAAACAGATTTGCTCACAACAAATGAAGTGTTATGCTCAACAAGGCCCCCGCAGTAGCAAAGGGCATTCCAGGTTTTTTGCCTAATAAAGGCTACAACTTTGTCAGAAAACACTTCCTTAGCTTATGAGAGACATAAATTTATGCCCTGGCTGAATCAGTTATAAATGCTAAGGGTTGTAGGATTCTCCAAAGGTGAATTCACAACCAACAAGAGAAAGGGGATACAAAGGAAGACACCACACTAAACCTGTATCCCCTTTGGGGAAAGAAAAGCCTAAGAAGTGGTATTACCAAAAGGACGAGACCTCTGCCCCAAGCAGCTGTGGGAACCACTGGGGAATTGAGGAGAAACAGAAATCACCTTGAAACCAAGTTAAATCAAGAGATGGGTTATGATACACATTCTCTGAATCTATCTCCAAACACAGAAATTAATGCCTAGCTTTTCGCCGTAATAGAATAAACTATTTATCTTTAGTTGTAAACTTAGCAAATACAAAGAGAGATTTCAATGGCACTGGCCTAAGGAGTGGTGATCCTAAAACAGTAAAACACGGTCATTCAGGAAGTATTAGGTCTCCCAGCCTAAGAGGCTATAGGCACTCAGCTGCTGGAGGTGGCAAATTCAATTTCTTGAGGGTAAACGTTTGCCTAGAAAAGGTGCCTTCCTGACCACTGTGAGTTATTGGATGCTTCTGCAGCATCCAGTACAAGATAGGGAGAAGGTCTGAAGCTCAGAAGTTCCCCTGACTCCATGACAGGGTGTAGCACACTGAATAAAATACCTAACACTGAAAAACCCAAGACTGACAAAAAAAAATAATCCATACAATAGATGTAGTCACATCCCATCTGAAGAGAGAAGAGAAAATAAAGACTGAATTGTATACTACTCTTTCCTTGTTCTCATTCAAATTTATTTCTGCTCCACTCCTACCAAAAAGCAAAAAAAAACCCAAATAAATACTTTTCAGGGAATCCATACAGAAATAAGCTTGGTTGGTCCAATGGGTCTTCTTATGTGTCTGCTTTGATATGCCAGCTATTTCTCTGTCTTTGTTATCTATGTGTCCCTCACTTCTGACAGCCTCACATTCTTTAACAGAGTTATCCTAACAGCAACCTGAACAGCCTCAGAAGTCAGTCCCTGCGGACTGGAGAGCTGGCTGATCGCAGCTGGCCAGATGCGGGCTTGGCTGGACGTCAGAAGTTTCCACTGAAAGCAACACATTACCACAGAAGGTTTAAAATCTGTTCAAACAAGATTTTTAAAAACAGACACAACTGTTGTGTTTGAAATTTTAAAGCCCACCAGAATCCAGGTAGCTAAATGTGCACAGAGGAAAAATGTTTTCCCTGACTCATGTAGGTCACCAGCCGCAGCCTTGAAGCACAACATTAATGCATAGTCATTGATCTGATATTAAAGATACTTAGGAGCTAGCTAGAGAGTTAGGAGCATTTGACTTCACTAAAAAGCAACTACCCAAATGTTTAAAATATCTGGCTCCCTGTTTTCAAAAAGAGCTGCAAGTGTTAAGAACAATGTAGATCACATTGACACTCTGCATTCCTTCAGTGGACGCTTCTTCTTCCTAAACTTATACACAAAGGCCTTAGATTACTTCCCAGTTAAATATTGAGATATATGTGAAAATATGGGTTTCCTGACCAAGCAAATTGTCAGGTTTCACGTGGAGATTATTAGAGATGCTCTGCCAGCAGCAACACACTAAAAGCAAAGGTAAGCAGGTGGGATAGCCAGGGCTCCAGCCACAGGTACGTGAAGGATTAGAAAAGAAGCACAAGTGAAGCGCAGAGAAGATGAGCTCCTAAACCCTTCAATACTTCTATTTTCATGGTTTGCATCACATTCAATAAATGTAATTCAGAATTAACAGAAGTAATTTCATCAGAACATTTTATCTAGGCAACAGGTATGTATGCACAGGCACATTTCAAAAACTGTTCACACCAATGCAAAACTATGAAAGTGGAAAATCAAAGGAAGTTGTAAAGTCAAAATATCTTCTAAAATATTTGCTTCCTCTACCAGTTAACTTCTATAATCCAACTATTTCTTTCATCTCTTCATATATATATATATATATATATATATATATATGGTAATGGGCACAAACTTGAGTATAGGAAGTTCCATCTCAACATGAGAAGGAACTTCTTTACTTTGAGGGTGGCAGAGCACTGGAACAGGCTGCCCAGAGAGGTGGTGGAGTCTCCATCTCTGAAGACATTCAAGACCCACCTGGACACATTCCTGTGCAACCTGCTCTAAGGTGACCCTGCTCTGGCAGGGCGGTTGGACTAGATGATCTCCAGAGGTCCCTTCCAACCCTATGATTCTATATACATTTTCCTCAGTGTGACATGCCACTTGGGTAGATGACAACAGTCAACTGATTGTCCCGGTTTCCCTACTTCGTATGTGGAAAAACTTCCTTATTGGATGCACTATCATCTTTTCTTAGCAAAGATATAGTCACTCAAGAGGCAGAAAGAGAAACATTTTAAGGAGCAGAAAATCTCTAATGAAAAAGATAGACATCTAGTCAGCCCAGTCATTTGCCAAATATTTGACACACTTTAACAACAGGGTTAAGAATATGCTAGTTTCGTTTTATGAATGAAGAAGTGTTCTATGCAATACAATATTTTATTAAAAACAAGGAAAATCTAACAATTCATTTTAAGATCATGCCTGCGATTTTAAGAAAAAGGAACCTTTTAAAAACACAATGGTGAAGTAGTCTATATTAAAATAAATCTTGCAAGAGCTGCAGCTAAATCAAGACATAATAGACTAAATTATTCAGAGCAACTTGCCAAGTATACTTAATGCAAGACACAGGTCATAAAACAGACTCAGAGAGACTTTTGCATTTCATTACAATATGGCTGAAATCCCTACAAATATACAGTGCAGAGACAGGGATTTATAGGAGTATTTTCAAATAGTCACTTCTACCTGGGAAAACGAAAACATGCAGCTGTTTAGCGTTCCAAGAACACCTTTTCTCCTGGTCTTAATCTAACAAAGCCAGTGAAGTATTTAACCCCAAATTTGTGAGAAAAAACTACCCGATGCTTTAGGTTCTTCAGGAATGCCTCCTTCCTGGCTGCATGCTCTCTCTGATCTACACGTTAGGCAGGTTCACGAACCAAGGTAGGAATTTTATTGACACCAACTTTTAAGATGGTGACATGGAAAAGATAATAGGGACAGACCAGGTCTTTGAAATATCGTGCTAAACCACAGCAAAGAGTAGGACAGAACTGGCTGCTACCCTCCACAGGAAAGTTTTTGTCGGTGTTTATTTTGACAACCAGTAATTTAGAAAACCTCTCTCCACAAAATAGCAGCCGGACGTCTCAATCCAGCCAGCGCTGATTAGTTTACTGCAGACATCACTGCTGGAACTATTGACTTTTCATTTTCAGCTTATGTACCTGTAGCAACAACAGCAGTGGGGACAAGACAAAGGCCACAGTGTGACAAACCTCCAGAGGAAGTGGTGGGAACACTCCGCCTCTTAATGTTCCCAAATCAAGAACGGATGCCCGTCTGGGAAATCTGCTTTAGGTAAACTGAAGCTATTGGCTTCAATAGAGAAGTAATTGGGTGAATTGTGAAAATGAGTGACATACTCTGATGACATTATCTATGATTCCACTGGTCTTAAATCTACATTAATCATATTAAGCCAATTATGTCATTGATATAATTAATTAATTATGGGGAATAAACAAAGTCCAGAAGAAATCAGCCACAGCTGCAAACTCAAAATTCACTCCATAGTAGAAACTATAGAAATACGAAAGAAATACCATTTCTCTTCCCACTGACATTCTTATAGTTCTCATATCACATGGATATGAACATTGCTGCCTTCCAAAAAAATTGTGGGTATTTTGCTTGGTTAAGACGGCCAGAGTGCTCATGCTCTTTGGTTCTAGTCAAAAGGAAAAAAAAAATGTTTAACATAAATCCAGGCAAGAAGAATATTTATGCAGTGTTGAGCAGATATTGATAAATTATTATGAGTGAGAAATTAAAATAAATTTAGCAAAATAAATTTGTATATTCAACATGATCAGGCTCTTTGGAGATTTTCTCTCAGTCACATATAATCTCTAGGTGATTTTTAAAGAACAGCATAAATCAGCTCACTCCTCTCTGCGGCAGTGGAGCAGAGCAGCCTGCAGAACAGCCCTTCTCTGTGCAGAGCGCAGGCACACGCGTTATGGGTCCTCTTCTCTGGAGAAACAGACACAGCCACTACTTACCTACGGACGGCTCAGGGATGCTGCAAAGCAGTAGTTCAATAAGGGCCTAATAAAGGCAAAGTGAATTCATAAATGTATGAGTGGGATTACTACCATGGTTGCCTGGAAGAGCAGGGGACCGATCTCAGTGAAGGAGGAGATTTTTCTTCTTGTATGTTCCTAAGGCAAATCTTTTCCTCTAGATTTTCTGTGATGTATTTCTGCCATTCTGGTTCTTAAGCATGGACAGAAAAGAAAAAATTCAATCACCTCTATAATTAGAGAACAGCTGAGATTACTGGAAGGACTACAGACAAGGAAAAATGCTTCTCATTTCCTCTCTGCGTTTAGGCTCCAAGGTGCAGGCAAATGAAGACTACAGCACAATTCCTGTCTTCCTATTTTCACTGTCAGTCAGACATTGAAAACATACTAGAAAAATTCTGCTACCACACATTTGTTGCCATGAGGGCTGCCATTTGTCTAGGCTTGTATAGCATCCACCACATTTCTGACCACTGCTCTTGCAACCTAAGAAGTGCTGGGAGTTGGAGACTTTTTAGAAAAGCATCTCTTTCAGGTAGCAGTTCCCAGCTCTTGGTATATGAATTGGAATTCAGAGGGCCCTTACATTCCTTGCCATGCATGTGCAAGATACTGACAGACCAATTAATCAATAACATTTTTACTCTTTTAGAGATAGGATTTCCTGCCTCTCACGGAATTTAACCGTAACTCTTAACCGCACATGTAACTCTTGGCTAGAGAAGTCTGACTCACCAGCCTTTCAAGTCCGCAAGTCCTTTCAATATTCTTAAATAAATAAAAGCAATACAGAATAGATACTTGGATGGTGCCAAAGTGAATGCTTTCACAAAACTTTGAGATTCCATAGACAATAGACATATATTGACAATACGGTGCTGCAGAATTTTATTGTGTTTATGGGCATATGTGTGCATATGAGGGGATATTTGTAAATAAAACACTGAACCTTTTTTATATGTGTAAGTTCTACATACACAGACATTTGCTAACCTTTTCTCCAGTTGGCATGCATGCGTGTGTTTGTATATATAAAATTAATCACATGGTTGTAAGAATATTTATATATCTGTACATTTTTACAGGGAACAGAAATCTGGAGTGGAGCTTCTACACACCTGAGCTAGGGAAGACAAGTGAAATGCCTAAGTCCAAGACATTCCAGCCTAAGCTCCCTCTGTATCATAGGCAGAGAGCAACTCACATCGTCCTTCTACAGGAACCTAAGGTGGGTTAGGAGTACTGTCCTCCAGAGGTGCCTACTTTTCTCCACAGGCTCTAAGAGGAGCCTAGAGGTAAAATGTGATGTTCAGAGTTAAAATTAATAAACTTCCCTCCTGTGCAGCAAATAGCTATGTTCTGAATAGACAGGTGTCAGTTCCATTACAGAAGAAAAATGTAAGAGTCTAAAAATGAAAAGCAATGATCTCAGACTAGCCATATTGAATACAAGTGCCAAGAAGCAATCTCGAGTAATGTATCAGCAACATAGCTGGATGAGAAGCCTGAGAAGAATTCTTCTTTAAGGACCTCAGGAGGAATATTTCTTTAATAGTACAAGAACAACATACTCAACTCTGAAAGAGTAGACTTCAAAAGCTTCAACATGTGTAGGTGGCAACCAACTAAACCGAACAACAAATCAGAACAGAAATCTCCCCTTGGAAATGCTGCACGGAAGTGGAAAATAGGAAGGACGGATCTTAGAGGAGATCTTCAGGAAACTGAGTGTGGACTGGAAAAACTTTAAAGAGTTTGTGGAGGTCACTGAGCAGTTGGTGAGAAGTCTGAAGTACAATGGTGCACTAAAGAGAGGAGTCAGGTGAAAAGGAAGTTGCACAATGTGAAATCATTGACTGGGGGAAACTAAGGGTAATAAATTCTCCTGCTCTGGAAAAGAAGGTTTCATGACATCTCAATGATCTGTATTGCTGCTCCTCACCTGAAAAATCAGCAACTGTAAAATCCATAAGGGATAATAGGCCCATCTCATCTTCCAAATATCGCCTTTGCTAACCTTAGCATACATTCTGTTTTTTCATAAAACTGCCCTGGCAAATGCACAAGTAAACATATTGATGAATTCTTAATTGTCTGACATGGGCAATTTCTTTTTAAAAAAGAAATAGATAACTACAAAAACATTTGAGATGTAAGGTTGTATTTGATGGGCATATCTTTGCTCTTTAACATCTTTTTTCAGTTGTCATTAAAAACTTCAGTCCTCTCCCTCACATGATACGCAATGTTTTCAGGTCCTAATGATTTGAAACACCAAGAACGGCATTAGGACTTGCAACTGCTGAACTATGCTTTCTCTGTAACTTAGGGTTTGGACTTTTGTGCTTAAAACTGCCTTTCATTTCAAACATGTAAAATAACTGCAGAGAAATAAATTGTGGATAAGGAAAAGAAACTCAGAGGACCCATTTTTTTATTATTTTGAAAATTCAGAGGGATTAGACAAAAAACCACACCTGTCCTCAGTGCAACAATTTGCAGGTTTCTGAGGAAAGTTCTTGACAGTTAATGCTTTAACCTGGAAAACAACCAACTTCAAGCTATGTTTTTACAGTGTTAACAGTTGAGGTCCATATGCTACTCACTGCTCATACCTAAAAATAACTTAAGCATTCAGTGGAGCGGGTATTAGAAGCCAGGTCTCCCCCTTCTAACCAATAAGTAACCTAACCAATAGGTAAAATACCTTCCTTACTACACTGTAGAGTTAGATTAATATTTGTGGTTATACCCATTTACTATTGCTTAACGAAGCAATGTGAAATGGAACAAGAGTAGCACAAGAGGTTGAATGCTTCTCAATGCCACAGCATCTTAGAGCCAAAGCGCTAAAACATTCTTCAAGGTAGTACAAGTTTGTATCTTCTGAGCCAGAGAGGTGAACTTAACCTGAGTGTCACATCCAGAATGAGAACATTAACAAGTGGGATACTGGATAAAAAACTATCTATAGGGGTTTTTTTTACCACCTGTACTTGGTAAGAAAGTAAGACTTGCATGGTGCACCTGAAGAGAGGGTTCAAATCTGCAGCCCTTTATGAAGGAAGGCATTTTCCCGTGCACAAAAGGCAGATCATAAACCACAAATCCCTCTCTCTTCAGCACGTCCAACTCCCTAAGCTACACCAGGCGTGCTGGCTTTGGTGTCTCTGTCCATGCGCATACAGCCCTCTAAAGAGCTCCTCACTTCACCAAAATTAGGCACTGCAATCTGGAGTTGAGTTCTTAAAAGACTTGCCATGATAAAAATTGAAGCTATGTTAGGAAACACGTTCCCTGCTAATGGCTTAACTATTCAATCATCTTTGGTCTCCTCCTTTCAGAGACACTGACCAAAATAACTATAACCAGTACCTTTTGGTTCCCTCCTGTTGTTGCAGCTGTAAAAATAAAGCATCAGAAATACCAGTCTTCCAGGGCAAGATCTAATTTGCATTCCTGACACATCTCACTTGCACGGTCCACAAAATGCGTTTATTAACAGATGAACAAAACAGCAGAAGGAGGCTTTCTTCAAATGTTCCACTCCTTTCTGAGCACAGGGGGAGTCCTCCAAACTTTTCACTGATTTATCAAAGAAAAGGCCCACCCTCTACCAGGAGAGACATATTCTACTGCATTTTGTTGCTACTGCTTGGGGTGTTGGATAAATAACTGTACAATAAAACCAGCATAAAAGCAGAAGGACAAAATATTTAAGAGCAAAATTAACAGTTGTCACCAGAACTCAGAATGAGATGGTAAACAGAAACCAAAATACCCAAACTCCAGGGGGACAGGGAGAAACGCAGCAATTTTTCAAAAGAGGAGTCAAGCTGGTAAGACAGATAGAAAGACAGATAGCAATGAGATAAAAAACCCAAGTGGTGAAACCTCGTATCTGGGACTGGCCAAAACAAACACTTCAAGACCCATATTTAGATGAGGAGCTGGGAGTACTCATAAGGCCATGACCTTCTTTTGCTTCAAGGTTCTCGAACGCTTACTATATATATCACAACTATTTATGATTTAAAATAAACCCATTCAGGCAAATTTTGACAGGATTACTTGTGACATGTCTGAGAAAAATGCATTACTTTAGACGGTCTAAGGAAATGAACCTAGCAGATGTATCACGCTACAAAATTTCATCTACTTTATGAAAGGCACACATGGAGGGAAAAAAAATCCATTTCTTTGAACTTGCTTAGGTAACTACAAAATCTCAAGAATGTCTGCCATGCTCTCTGCACCAACAGATTACTCAGAGAGTGTTTAGCAACAGGGACTTCTCTGTCCTCTGTTTCTTTTTATCTTTCACTCTGAGTGGTTTCAACTTTATTATTTTCCTGTTCTCTAACCCATTTCATAATCAGTTAAGATGAAACATTACTTGAATTCAGATCAAGGTTTAGATCAAGGTTCCAAACTTTTTTTCATTTGTTGAAAACAAGAGAACAACTTTTCCCAACTTTACTGTCTTCTCTATCAACTTTCTTGTTTGTTTCATCTGATCCATATATGGGTCCTTGTCATTAATATAAACAACAACACATGCTAATTACAGTAAAAATACAGTTATCTATTATGAAATTAATTTCATGTCTACTTCATGATCAAGTTCTTGATCACCTCTGATACCTGCTATACACACTGGAGAGTCAAACCAGAAATGAGTGCCTTTCACAACTACATCATTCGATATGAAAGGCTTTTGATGTTATCACGTTAGCCCAGTTTATAGACACTTGAGGAAAGCCTAATATACTAGAGCTTTCTTTTCCAATTGTAGTAAGCAGTGATGGCACCCTACACAGAGAAGATATCCTCCCTGAGAAAAAAAGTGCTCCTTATTATTAAAGTGTGGCCGGCAGGTCGAGGGAGGGGATTCTGCTCCTCTGCTCTGCTCTGGTGAGACCTCACCTGGA
This sequence comes from Dromas ardeola, assembly GCA_013398915.1. Classification (NCBI taxonomy): domain Eukaryota; kingdom Metazoa; phylum Chordata; class Aves; order Charadriiformes; family Dromadidae; genus Dromas; species Dromas ardeola. The sequence continues at coordinate 627,353 of VYZM01003407.1, forward strand.
GTACTACGTCCAGCTCTGGAGCCCCCAGCATAAGGACACGGACCTGTTGGAGCGCGTCCAGAGGAGGGCCACGAAGATGATCAGAGGGCTGGAGCCCCTCTCCTACGAAGACAGGCTGAGAGAGTTGGGGTTGTTCAGCCTGGAGAAGAGAAGGCTCCAGGGAGACCTTACAGGAGCCTTCCAGTACCTGAAGGGGGCCTACAGGAGATATGGGGAGGGACTCTTTATCAGGGAGTGGAGTAACAGGACGAGGGGTAACAGTTTTAAACTGAAAGAAGGGAGATTTAGATTAGGTATTAGGAAGAAATTCTATACTGTGAGGGTGGTGAGACACTGGCACAGGTTGCCCAGAGAAGCTGTGGATGCCCCATCCCTGGAAGCGTCCGAGACCAGGCTGGATGGGGCTCTGAGCAACCTGGTCTAGTGGGAGGTGTCCCTGCCCATTGCAGGGGGGTTGGAACTAGATGATCTTTAACGTCCCTTCTAACCAAACCATACTATGCTGCTATGATTTTTTGATTATTATTTGTTAACTTCCACAACCAAGAGCAGTAACTACAACCCATAGAAAGTAATTTCAGCTCGGAGTCAAAAGAGATCAAGTTTCTTTTCTTGTAAATCTAGTAGTGTGGCATGTCTTTCTGTTCCAGAAAAGTTACATAAAGAGCAGCTAAAAATTAAATTTAGATTTTTTAATATTCTTGGTGACATCTGAAATTGGCAGATATCTTATTGCTACCAATACTAAATGTATTAATCTTGCTTAAGACTTAAATTGTAGGTATTTAGGGTATGTTCTGATCCAGTAGCTTCCAAAATTCCTGGGTCTTCATGAAACAGAGCATATGATTGTCTAACAGAGCCCTATGTTGAATTCATGGTTAATATAGATGTTCCTTAGGGTTTTAAACGACTTGTTATGACAGCATTTTGCCTTCTCTTCTTGTAGCAGCGACTGGTGATTACTTGGAACATAGAGTGCCTGCTACTATGGCAGTAACTTATTTAGACTATGATTTCAAAGATGTAAATATGCCTTCAGGCTTGGGAAGTAGATACATGTTTAATAATTATGGATATAAATAGTTGACTAAATAACCCAGCACACAGACTTTTAAAGATTAGTTCTTTGCAGATTTCAAGGCAAAGCCATCAATAAAGACAGAAAAAAAGGATGAGCTGACTCCATGGGCCAGGAAGCTCTGCCAGAGTTTCAAAACAACATTTCAATGGTTCATCATGCTGGTGATTTCGGATTAGGAGTTTAAGAGAATGAGCTGAACATTAAGAACACTTGCTCTGTAACCCAATACATGCTGTATTTGAAAGGATTATGCTAGTTAACAAATTAAGCAAGATTAGTAGATACAACAACATACAACTGAAATATATAAAATTATTTTGGACTCCGACTAATGTGACAACTTGCACATTTGGGATTGTCGTGGAAGAAGACATCTGAAGATTAAATCATAGCTCCATGGTTTAAAAACAGTGGTTATTTTAACTATTTCCTATAGAAAATTCCCAAATTTATTAGGAAGATAAAACACTGAACAAGATACAATACTTGAAGAAAAATTGGAAAGAACTTCCTTATGCCAACAAAACTTCCTTTACTTTTCTTCCTGAATGTCATTATAATCTGCACAAGTACCAGCATATACGATACAAAATTTATCTGCTGGATATACATATAATAGGTTTAAACATTTATTTCAGTGAAAATTACCAAAAAAGCTTTGCTCATACAGGAAAAGCCGTTTCAATATGCATTTAATAGCAAAAAAAAAAGTTAAATGAAGAACTATTAAGATGTCTCTTTATCCAAAAATGTTTCTTCACCAAACTTTGTACATGCACCACAAAGTAGAACAAAACTTTTTTGTAATATGCTGTCAGACAGCAAATGCCTGCACTGGTGATGTGCTGCTGGTGGCCAGCCATGGCGGTGGCAGCAGAGGGCACGTTCTCCTGTGAGAAATCCATAACACTACTTTACTCCATCACAAAGCACCAAGATTTCAGCACAACCAAGGAACATGCTCTGCCTTCGCAGCCGATCTGCCCATGTGCACCAGTCTGACACATTATGTCCAACAATATGTCAGAATTAATGTGTATGTACACTATGACTGTGTTTTGCACTTTCCAGTGGATTTATCCCTTTCAGATTACTTTTAAAACCAATGACCCTGACACTGATAAAGTTTCCAGGTATTTCAAATCACTGCTTAGCCTTACTTTTGCCCACTTTTTGGCTTACTGCCTTTCTCACTACCTTACTGTCAGTCTCACACTGGACATCCAAAGCAAGGACTTTCTATTGTCTGCAATATATAAGAGGAGAAGAAGACAATACAAGCAATTGGTAGTCCTTACTTGCCAAAGGGTTTAAAACATCTAAAGGATTAAATGAACTTCAAGACTTATGCATTGCTGTTAGTCACAAAAACCTTGCCTAATCTAGCATGGATCTGAAGCCCCTCCAGCCCTACCACCGCACACAAACCAACCCACCTAACTCATGCCAGTGCCAAACTACGCAACATCTAACTCCCTTCTGAGCCCTCTTCAGCTGTGAGCGTGTAGGGGCCAGTCTTGCTGGCAAGACCAGACCAAGGGACTGAGTAACCTCACTCAGGCCACGGAAAAGCAGTTTTAAATCCCTGATTACTTTTGAGAGGGTTCGAACACCCACATCTGTAATAGCATGCCAACCGTGAGGCAGCTCAATGATCTGAAGCTGGCCTGTTCTCAACCCACACTAGCAGAGCTGCTCCAGCTTACATGGAACGCTTGGACGCATCCATCAGGACAGTCTGTACCTTATAAGCTCAGGTCACTCCCCTAAAACCAGACAAATCTGAGTTACAAATTCCCGGTCCCATGACTACTCAGCAGAAGACCGAAATATTCCTTTGAGTAAAATTGAGACCTCTTCTTGCTCTTGCCCTTGACATTACAAGCATTCCCATTGTTCTCCCTGTTATCTTAAATCCTGCAGATTAAGGCTTGCTGGTGGGAGCGATGGATTTTCTTCTTACTGTTCCACGCTCCTTTGTGTATCATCGAATGTCTCTCATGCAAGTTGGGTGAAGCTCCATAGAAATTAGTCAAGTAGTTCTAAAATACCGCCCACATGGGACTGAAATCAGGCTTTTTTCTGTCAGCATTTTTATGGCTTAATCTTTTTAAGCCTAAATCAAATATTCTCAGATCATTCGCACAGAGTACCTATCATCTCTAGCAGTATAAAAACAGTTGCATGCTACCAGACCTTTGAGAAGATGAAAAATTCACCATCAACCGTGTCCTTGCTCAAACCTTTAATAAAATATTTTTATACACCTTCATTGTTATTATTAGTAACAGCCATTTGTAATGTGATTCTTACTCATTGATCAGGACCCTGCTGCGCGCGGCACAGCTATGCCAAACATCCCTGTACCAGAGAGTTCATCATTTAAAGATGAGATGAGAAACCACACATCAATACAGAGAAAGCACAAGGAAAGAATAAAAGATTTATCTTCTGCAATTATGTAAGTGGTGGTTTAGGAAAGGAGAGGAAAGCTTGCAAGGAGTAGTGAGAAATAACTGTATGCAAGCAGAGAACAGGCACTGAATGTACAATCTGTGAGTTTGCAGGTATCTCCTATAACATGTAATCGTGACAATGAGCGGAAAGTTAGCACTGTATCAAGGTACAAGATGTCACTTCTGTGTTGTTTTCATTTCTATGCTGTTTGGTTGCTCAATTTTGGATTAATTTTCCTGTTGCTATATTAGACTTTTTGCTGTGTTTTAGTTCTCAGGGACAAAGTCCTCTATTCTTTTTTCTCACTATCATCTATTCCTTTTTCTCTTTACATTGCTTTTACTAATTAAGTAAGGCATTAGCACCCCAGCTTATTTAAAAGATTAACATCCAAGAATAATGAAAATTGTGATCTAAATAATTTACTATAAGTTTGATAAATGATACACTGTAAGAGAACTGTATAAAAATGTTATTTTCTTCCATGTGCAATTCTTGCAACGAAGAAAGTCTCATTCCATCCTCTGATTTTCTTTGGTTTTTGTCTACATATATTATTTTGGAATTGCTTAAAATTTTTTTTAGTCCCATCCATTTCTGGTAAATTTTGATTGAATTGACATATTTCTCTCTTCGCTCCTTTTTTTTTAAAGAATATGCAGAACTTACTGAACTGTATCATGCCACTACAAGAAATCTACTTTGGATTCAGATTTCCAAGAGAGATCAGCACATTGATGCTGTATGTTGGCTATGAAGGACACGATATTCCTTAATAGCTTCCTCAAAACTTGCATATATTTGCAGATCCGTGCTCAGTCCCACAAAGACAGAGGATCTAGAAATCAAATAGTTTGTATAAAACACTGCTCGCTGAAAATCCAATTGCTTTTTCTACATGGTCCTAATATACAGACTGGTAGGCAATAAATCAGAAGGTTTATATCACATAGGAAAAAGCTGTTTTTTGTAACAACTAATTGCTTGCTCTAGTGAACGTGTTCTATTCTATCCCCAGTACTACTGGTACTTCTAACAGCAGAAATCTCATCCCTACTTGATGTGGTGGAGATTTACACCCAGGCGCTACTCTTCTGAATGTCTCATTTTCAGAAATCAATCTGCCTAGTTTCATGGCGAACTTTTTACCTGCTGGCCCCCAACTCTTCATTTTTTTTAACACTGGCAAACAAAAATTTTGAATATTTCTGCCAGATTACTCTTTTATTATCAATAATAGAGGAAATACCGCATATCTTTTACACTAGTCCTTGTTGATGTGTTTGTGTAATTTTATATTGCAACTTATATTTTATATTGTAAACTTGTCTCTGCTCTCATAAGTATTCATATTACATTTTCCAGTTCCTCTCTACAAGTAAAAAGCTAATTTCTTATTTACATCAGGTGGTAAGTGGTTTTGCAGTAAAAGTATTGATTTAATCCCACTAATCTCTTATCCCAGAGTTTAGAAATGGGAAGTTTAAAAGTGCTACACAGTAATGAAAACTTTCCAATACCACTATTTTAATTCTCTAAGATTTTTCCAGAGCAAAGATTTCACTAGTTATCATATCATTTTGCCTGTAAACTGAAAACTGCTTAACATCGTCTACCAGTTGGTATTCAAAACCATAAAGATATCATTGCCTGCATCTTCTCGGTTCTCAGCACGTAGAATGACTGAATAAGGGCAGTCTCATCTCTGATGGATGAAATCTCCTTTCCTAAGGATTTCTTCCAAAACCATCAGCTTTTCTTTTTCTCCAATGTAACACACTGAATTTCTCATCTCTCCTAATCATTAACCATTAATCATCCTCCATGGTGTGACACTTGAAGTTAGATGGTTAGGAAATACCTAATGCATTCATACATAAAAGAAGAGGGACTGAAAAGAAAAACTGAATGAGAAAAAACAAAAGTCTTTCAGCTCATGTATTATTCACAGTGAACAGGCTTTGAGACCGAGATTCTGCCTCTCCCTTTTCCTCTGTGTTGATGCAGAGTACTCTGTCAAGTGACATGGAAATTGATAGGTAAGATACCATGTTTTATCACTCATCAGTACGTGTTATACCAGTCTGTGTCTTACCTTTAATATCTCAACCTCGTATTTCAAGGCATGGTGAGTTATCATACCGCCCATTTTAGTCTGACAGCATTGGTTTACAATTGAACTCAATTTCGTATCAGAAACAGCTTGGCAGTATCAGATTGTCTACGTCAAGTCTTCCTTAGGCATGAACTGCTTCCTCTTTCCTTCCGCTTCAGGTTCGTGTTGATGCAGATCACAACCACCCTGAGCCACGGAAACAGGCAACAGCTGAGTCAAGCCAGTTCAGCAAGATTCAATGACAAGCAACAGGCCTTTAACTTGACTGCAGTTGTTGCTCTTTGGGTCTTGGGTATAAAGGCATAAACAATGAGAAAAGACATTTGTTGGGAAAATATGAACATGCCCCTAGCCTCCACTGAAAGACACCTGGGTAAGTGAAAAAGAATGACTGAAATTTATCTCCCACCAACATGCGGTCTCTCAGGTGCTAAACTAATTAGTGAAGGTAAATCACTGACGTCAGGACTATGCCCTACTGACAATATGTCAGAAGTTGACTACACCTTTTAGTATTTTCCTTTCTGGCACAGTTCAATCCTAGCTCATCTATACTATCAAAAACTGTTGCTTTTAGTTTTACAGTTTAATAAAAATGAGGTATATAATTTTTCATTATCTTTCCTATAAAAGTTCTATCACATTTATATTTTGAACTAATACATGAGACAGCCTTTTTCACTTGTTGATCTTTTCATAAACTTTAGTGACTACAGTAAAATTCGAACATATTCTAACACATAGTGCATATTGACTCAGTTCACTTGCCCAGTGGTCAATGTGATCATCAAAACATGTTTGGCCAAGAAAAATATTCCTATCCTTTCTAGCTTATATGCCACTGACATCCAACAAGAGTTATATAAAATAAAGTACATAATCATTCAGTAAGACTTTTTTCCTGTTTTGTTACTCTAATTCAGGAGAAACGGGGAAGCCAAGTGAAGACTTTCAGTAATTAGGGTTTTTTTCTAGCAGGTATTGATCAGTAATTCCTTGGCTTTCCTATGGCACTGCTGTGATCTCCCACTCAAGTGCTAGCTAAGCCCCTAGTGTTTTAGCTTTAGAGAGCAGAGCAAAGATGATGAATTATTATAGCATGGTTCTAGGCATTAGTAAAGTGCATAGCATGTTTTTCAGGATTGTGGTCTGGTTTTATAATACTGAAGAAGGAAGGGGGGATGTTTGGAGTAATGGCATTTGTCTACTACTTTGAAAAGAAGAGGTTAATGTAGGGTCTTTATCTACAAATTCTTATATATGCAAGTGTATTCATGCAAGTCACTTCAGTGGAATTATGAGTAAAGAGGAAAGACCACAAGATCTTGCCCTGCTCCCCTCACCACAAGATTAATTTCACTGAAGGAAGGGCTGATAAGACTGTACGTAAGTCCCTGCAAACCAGCAGTGCAAGACAGTAATTTAAAATAAAAAGGTCAATGAAAACCCAATGTGGCAGTTGGTTCAGGTCACTGACTGCTGTCCTTTTCTCTCCAGCTCTCAAGTCCTGCATGCACACATATACTTGGCTATTCAGTGAACCTAGATTCTGACAAATGTGTCCTTCAAACTCAGTTCTCAAAAAAGCTTTCAAAGTAGTAAAAATAACTCTGCCCTCCTACAATCCTCTACTGCACCGTTGGATCCGTGGAAGGAGGCAACAGGGTTTTGTCTTGGTATCACAACTAGTGTCAGAAATATGAGCATGGGAGGCCAAGACATGAAAGAATCGTAATATCAGTACCTACACCTTCACTGACCTACACTGACTTCACTGATCTACAGCCTGTCGTTTATATACCCCCCTATAAGTTCCAACAACACTACATATTTCATCACAAGTTTTAAAAACTACAACAATGTGACTTTATTATGTGGCTGCTCAATGTCCAGTTGGGTAGTGGCTATCCTTGGAGGTTTTTAAGATGTATCTTAAAGCCTTTAGTAACCTTGTCTTATAACTGGTCTTATAGCTGACCTTGCTTTGAACAGGAGGCTGGACTAGAGGCCTCCTGAGATCCCTTCCAGCCTGAGGTACCCTGTAAACACAGCACAAAGACATACACAAACACACAGAAGAATGTCCTCTCCAAATTCCACCTTTATAATTTCTTAAAATTTATGATGTCATAGCTCTACTGAGTTTCTCATATCCCAAACATTTGTCATCTACACAGAGATACCAGTAGCAAATCAAGGTCATGAAACATACACCTGTGGCTAACCACAGTTCTAGATGTGGATAATCATATATACAACAGCTACTATCTCCTTGATAGTCGCTACTAGATTTCTTAGGATGGGTATGTAGATTAGTGATGATGGAAACACGAAGAACTAAAACACTGTGTATCTTGTGCTATTTAAAATACACTTATTCAAAAAGCAGAAAACCTTAAGTTCCTGCTTCCTGTTAACAAAAACAGTAATAAACATTTTTCTTCGTAGGTTCAGGGCAAGGACACAAATGTTCCCAGTACCTACGAGGTTTCTGCACTTTGAAGCACAAGCTTGTAAGGCGCAGGCTACGCCGGCTTAGTTTTGGCTTTTGCATTCAAAGCAAGCTGGCTCTCAAAAAAAGCCATTGGTTTACTGGTTGCACGTTAACTTGAAAAAGTATGTTCATCTGACAAGGACGTTGACTGAGAGAGACAAACTATTCCATAATCTTCTGCCTGTTTCTGCCCACTTCTCTGTCTAAGCAAGACAACGTACATATAAAAACCTGGCAACATGGCATTTAAAATCTGCCTGTTCCATTGGCTGGATATCTAATCCATTATGACCCACATAAAATGGAAAGACCCTTTTCTAGAGTACTAAGGAAATCTGTAGTGATTATCTCAGAGCAGATAGTTACACTGTGCCCTTGGACTTCAGAGACATGAACACTACACTGAAGACAGGCATGTTCTTTAGCTACTGTGAAACAAGAACAAGAAAATAATGGGTATTCATTATAAGAGCTTTAAAAGCTATTTTATGAGTAAAGAAGATGTAGCTATATGCTGAAAAGCCATCAAGCTAAAACGTTCGGTATATCAGAGCAGGCTTGCAGCGTGACATGTGTTAGGAAAAGCAAAATCTTTGAGCTGGCCCCAGTGAACATCAACATGTAAGGAATAAACAGTGTCTGAGCTCTTGTGATGCACCCCTTATAGGAATACTTGATGAACAAACGCATAAAATATTATGCACTGTTCTATTTTCACATTCATTAATGCCAAAACCGGAGCTTTCCAGTGACCTTCTTGCTCTGCTCATGGCTGTGACTAATGGAGCTACCACAGCCTAATGCTCCCAACACTCATGGCTCACTTCTCCCATGCTAATGTACATACAGATCATTTGAGGGAAAAAACCCCACATCCACATCTAAGTTCCACTACTCCCCTCTTTCTATTCCTTCTCATAACACAAAAGGGTAGGTCATTCTAGCTTGTGTGTGAAAAAGGGAGTAACACAGTTCCAGAAACAGACCCTAACACCTACTACATGCAACAGGATGTCTGAGCACAAAGTTTGCTCCAGGCTTCACTACTGAGCTGCTTCATGAGCATTAGTAAGTCAACGCACTGCCACCCGGCAGCTCCATTTCTCTAAACTGATAGCAATATTGCCTTGCTATAATTAGAGGTTTGGAAAACAAGGGATAGCAGTAAAGATAAGTAATTTGGATTCTTTACCCAAAAGAAGAGAAGACTGAAGGGAAAAATCCTAACAGTTTTTAAGATACTCCGCAGCCTCCTAAGCTAGTTCACCTTAGGGTCTCACTGACCTCACTGTTATAAAGGTTCCCCCCACACTGTCTAATATAACTTTCACTTGCTGGAATTTAAACCCAGTACTTCTTATCTGCTATATTAAGAACATGGAGAAGAAATTATTCCCTTCCTCTCCTCATGGTGGTACTCACTAACTTCTATCACTCGCTGTAGAAATTATAATATTGCATGGATTTTGGAGTGCATTTTGGAGTTTCAGTTAAAGTAGACTACCAGTATGGGAAATGTTTAATATATCAGATAACCCACAGTTGCCTAGGGTGGAATTCATCACCATTTGAGGGAAGT
>VYZM01003407.1:649198-695159 GCA_013398915.1 Dromas ardeola
AGTTCGGCAGTGACCAATAAAGCCCACTAGGCCAATTCCAACAAATCCGTTGCAAGTTGGCAGCCATGAGAGAAATTCAGGTGAATTGCAATCAGGTGTTTCATAGGAAACTATCAAAAGGGCCAACTAGCAAAATGCAAGATAAGTTTAGGTACATGGTAGTAAATGCAAATAACGAATTAGTGTGAGGAGACAGGGCTGTCCAGGGAAGTGGTTGAGGCACCATCCCTGGAGGTATTTAAAAGACGGGTAGACATAGTACATAGAGATATGGTTTAGTGATGGTTTTTGTCAGAGTTAGGTTGATGGTTGGACTCGATGATCTGAAAGGTCCCTTCCAACCTAGGCAATTCTATGATTCTATGACATAAATGCCCCTGTTTGATTGGCTTGGTAACTTCTAAATCACTGGGTATGTAATGTTACACCCACACAGAAAAATCAACATGCTAGAGCAGTAAAATGTCTTGCATCTGTCTGTAATGTACTTCAAGAGGTGTTTATGGAAAAAGTGAGTTCAGGTAAACTAGCGTGACTTAGGCAGTGGCACAGGACTCACAGCTGAGCACATCCCGTCATTGTTATACAGCCCCTACAGACTGGACCAGCACCCCAACTCACCGAGGAAGACACTAGAAATATTCACAGTAACTCCTCCTCTCAGCTACTAACCATTGTGAGATGCTACTGACCATTTTGCATTTCAGTAACTTCTCAAAGTTAAATAAGTGTTGGTGATCTAAAGTAAACTGTTAAAACTATTCACAAAGTCAAGAAATACTCATGGTCTTGACTGGCTCAGAGGTCAGTTATCACCTCCGTGTGAGATTCAGGATTTGACTGCAACCCTGCACCCAGGTACAGGGTCAGAGTTGTGGCACATGACATAGAATCATAGAATGGTTTAGGTTGGAAGGGACCTTAAAGATCACCTAGTTCCAATCCCCCTGCCATGCTACATGATGTAACATGTTCAGTCTATAAACAAGTTCAGGAGCAGCTACACAGAAACTGCCTTTGTAGGCTTCCCCTTGGAAGACAAGACATAATAGCAGGTAACAGTAACTCCATGGCAGATTCTTTTGGTTAGTCAAGCAAGATGCGCTGATGGAGAGGAGACAAGAGGCTTGGGGGCAAGGGCACGGAAAGCAAAATCAGGGTGCTGGGGTCCGAGACAGCCCTGTGAGAAAGGAGACCTTGCCAGATTTTGTTGTGGTCCAAACACACGGAAAGACAGAGGCATTTTTCTTAGTGACTGTGTTTTCGCTCTCAGTTCAGCACATACAAATATTCTGAATTAGGAAGACAAGGAAGTAGAGGCTGGTTCATTACTTTTCTCCTGTGAAGCAAGCCTAGCGCTCTCTCCGGAGCAATTCCTTTATGGAAAGCCTCATCCACTGCTTATTAGAGAAATACAGCTATTTTCTAACTTTCTCATATATCTTTTCTCATTAATAAAAACAACCCCAAAACACTATTACAAGAGGGAAGCCATCCACCACAGCTCTGTGTCGTCCTGTGAACGGCAGCCCAGCTGAGACAGAAGCACCCCTTTAATGCAGAGAAACTCATGGGACTCATCCAAACCAGCTGGACTGGGGCTAATGCCTGCTTTGGAAACCGGAGACTTCAACAGAAGAACGAACAATGAAAGAGAGAGTACGTGCCCAAGTGGAATGTGTTAGGTTCTTTTTATATACCTTTACTAGAAAAGGGATAAAACCCCCAACATACCACTGCAAAACACAGAAGACGTGAGCACTCATCAGTGCTCAAACAAAAGTAACATGACTGAGGTGCAGCTGCTTCAATACCATGCAGTTGTTTAACATGTAGATCATCCTGATTCCGTTACGAGTTTGATGTCTATAGCTTTTCTAGGCAAGGAGTAGAGAGAAAACACAAATTTATTAATCTGAAAAGAAAAAAAAAGTGAGATGGAATGGGCAGGTAAAGCTACAAATAATATGGCACCTAGGGGTCACATCTGCGAACATTCATTTGCAAAGTCTTGTGATAGGAAAAATGACCAGTGAAACTTGAGACTTACACAACTTTTCATAGTAAGATCACCACTCTTTATTCTCTTGAATATATTAGAGAAGGAGAAGTCTGGGTAGGGTGGCAGAGCAAAAATACTTACTAATCGACAGAAAAATTTGGAGAAACTGAAAGAAGATGAAGTAAAGTTGCACAGATAGTTAAAGCTGTGACTGCTGACAAAGGTAAAACACCAATAAGCTGATTTAAAGCAATATTATTCACTACAACGTACTAAAACTATGTAAAGGAAAATTACCAGCAAAATGCTTCTAAATAAAGATTTCTTGTTCTAATCTACTTTATCCAAAGGAAAGTAAATAAAGAAAGTTCCAAGTTTTGATATTCTCCAGGATACCCTAATACAGGGAATATGAACCTTACAAACAACTAATCATCAGCTGAAAGAAGACTGAGATGCTCTTTTCTTGTCACAGTTCCTATTATCATACATGCTTTGTATCTAATTGATAAACACTCTAATGTGCCCCAATGCGCATAATAAAATCTAACTGGTTTCACAGAATCACTGACTCATAGAAACGTTTCTTGGAAGGGACTTCTACAGGCCATCTAGTCCCACCCCCTGGTCAAAGCAGGAGTACTGCCAATACTAGATCAGGTCAGCCATGGCTTTGTCTATCCAAGTCTTAAAAAACTCCACAAATGGAGCTGGGTGATTGATGTGTTACCCAGCTGACTCTGGTCTGGCACTTCTCTCCTAGTGAGAAAGTTTTTCCCAATGACCAACTTAAACCTCCCAAGCCATATTTTGTGACTGTTGTCCTTTGTTACTTCCATTACTTGCCATTACTAAGGAGAGTTTGGATCTGTCTTCATAACCACCCTTCAAGTAGGCTGCTACTAGATTGCCCCTTAGCTTCCTCTTTGCCATCCTAGCCAAGCTTAGCTCCCTCAAGCTCTACCAGTAGGTTATATGCACTAGCCCTCACTAGTAGTCATCCACTGGACTCTTCCCAGTTTCTTCACACTATTCTCGAACTGCGGAGCTCAAAACCGGACCCAGTATTTCAAGAGCAGCAGCACGGAGTAGAGAGGAATAACAGCTTTCCTTTGTCTGCTGGCCATCCTCCCATTGCCTAATATACCGTTTTCCTGGATTGTGGTGAGAGCTCACTGTTACCTCCCATTCAGCCTGATTCCACTAGAGCATCCTGGTCTTCTTCAGCCAGGCTGCTGCTCAGGACATTCGATTAATGAAAAGATCAGGATAAAATAAAGACTCAGACACACAATGTATGAACGGATGCCTTTGTTAAGATGATGGTATCAAGGCAAGAGGTTTTCATAGCGCTTCCTCATCCTTCTCCTTCCAAGACTGTGTTTCAGCCAGAGTTTTTTATCTATCTCACTACTGGTTCCAGTTTTGAATCTGAGGGGGCTGGAACTGCATGTGTCTGGAGCATAAAAATTGAATTTCATTCTCTATTCTTGGTATTACCTTCAGCTACTTCATAAAGAAACTGATGAAAACAAGAGGGCAGCTCCTGGAGAAAAACTGAAATGGTGAGTACAAGATCTGAGGAGCAAGCACGCATAGTCTAACTCTCAGATGTCACTGGAGAAGAACAGCTTAAAGCCAGGTCACATTCATGCCCAACACTTCAAAAGCAGGATTTCAGTGTTACTGCACCATTTGGGTTGCTCCTGAGGCTTCTTCCGTGATAGGAAGGAACTATTCATCAGCTCCATGTATGCTATTGCCACTTCTCAACTTAGAGCTTTACTGTAGATTGCCCGTGAAACTAATGAGGGGGTGGGGAGTTCCTAGGTAGCACAGACCAAGTATCCCCCATCTTACCTTCTGTTTCCCCCTACCAATTGCCTTAACAGAGCACATTTACTTGACTAGGCATGCAAAAAATATTGTTTGTGAAGAGCTGCTTGGGATTTGCTCAGTCTTCAGTCTATCCATACTATCTAGACGACATTATTAGCCTTTGAGATAAACAGTCATTCCTTATCCCTGGATCTCAGAAAGTAACACCATTTCTGTGGCAAATCACATTAGGAAAGGAAAGTCATACGTGCCTCTTGGGCACTGCTAAAGGGTCATAAATAAATGCTTAACAATTATTCGCGTGAGGGAAATTAAAAAAAATGTAGCCGGCCAAGTTGCATCAAGTATAACAAAACAAAAAGCTGAAATGATGGATAAACAAGCATAGAAGATACTGCATTTCAATTCTCTGTGGTCCTAGGCAATCCAGGAAACACAGCAGCATAAATTAGCATTGAATTTCTGAATGTCACCACATAGTGATGTGAGTGTCAAAGTATTTTCAGAGAGGAGAAAAAAGAAGAAATTAAAAGCCAAGATATAATTAAAGTAATTCTATATCTGCTACATTGTGCATCACTGAATTAACAGAACTGTAGGCTTTTGGTGTCAGTCCAGGAAGACTCAGATTTCTCCAGGGCCACATGTCACTGTGTATTATATGACCATGGTACCATGGAAACCTAGTGAGGGGAAAAGGTTGGCATATTTTGATTTTTTTTTTCACTTTCATTAAATAGTTCTGCCACTTTTATAATATAAAGAATGACTGAGTGAGGTTGTGATTTAAAGAAAATTTCCTTTTGCAAAGGTGGCTTACTACCAGAATGTGAGCTTGCCTTACAGATAAACGAGGCCTACAAGAAATTATTAGAAAAAAGGGAAGATAAATTTCAGTTTTGATCCCAACTTTGAATACAACACATTCATACTTAGTAAACTGTAAAGGACATCTACCACTCAACGTACAGCTAGAAAGCACATATGGATACATGACAGAATGGTACAGAAGCAAAGAAACATACAGGTTTGCTCTGCTGTGCTAAGCTGATGTATTTGATGTGACTAGATAAATTATGCAAAACTGTCTCAAAACAAGTGGAACAAAAAGCTTAGCTAAAGGTACATGCAACGGCAGCGTGCTCGCTCTCTGGTGCTCCAAGGAGTAGCTCTGGTGTGACCCTTGAGGTGCGGGTCTGGCAGATCCACTCTACTCTGCACATGTGGACACAGGAGATGTGATGAGAAGTTATTGGATTGTATTCCTGAATCTGTCTCTTAACTTCTCTGAAAACCCTTCCTGTTCAAATTCTTGTTTCCTGGTATAGGTGGTTCTTCTATCAAACGATAGAAGGGAGAGGAGATTTTTGTCAAGTTGAAAATATTTAGTCTAAAGTGGAACTGATTGAAATGTTTTACTACCAGTTCCTTTTCTTACTAAAGTACATCTTCCCAGCAAACACTTTTTTTCAGTATATTTTTGCTTAGATTTCCATGGACTGTTTTTCTAAAGTCCATTGAACCTTTTTCCTGCCTCTTATCCCATGTAACTTTTCCCAATTACAAACACATTGTTATCTTTTCCAGTGAAGAATCTGTGTGGAAAAACTAAAGTGCTAATTTTCAGAAATTTTATTTCACTTTAAATTTATCTTTAAGAAATAGAATATAGAGATCTTTCTTTCTGTCCATGAGGTTGAGCTACAGCAAGCAAGATGTTTGGCTCCTCTGTTAAGGGAGAAAAGCTGGACCTGACAGTTCCCAGGCAGCCACCAACATTAAGAAGAGCAGAAAAAAGTGGAACTGCTTTTCATTGTGGTGGTTATCTTAATATTATTTGCACCTGGACAAGGACTACTAGAGATTAAAGAATGGGCACAAAAGCAACTGGAAGGAGTCCCCTGAAGCCTCAGTTAGGTTCCCTGGCATGGTGCTGTCATCATTTTTTTATTTTCTTGATAATAAATTCAGGGACTGACTAAGACTGCTACTCAGGAAAAAGGAAATTTCAAATGTCATAACAAGACTATGCGTTCATTTCATTGTTGTTGGTTGATGTACAAAATTCAGGCAACTCATTCCCAGCTAGCTACAGGAAACCCTCTTCGCTAAAAGGGAGAAAGGGTGGTACCTCCTTTGAAATTTTATTTGTAAAATAATCAAGATGAAATTCTGCATCCTGTTCAACCTCTTACCACACTGACAAATACTTTTAATGATAATTGTTCCATTTGAATAGTAGCCTCCTAATAGAATATGGATTGCAAATACAGTAAATTTCATAGCAAAGGCCAATTTTCCAAAGATAGGCTACGGTTATGTGCTGCCACTTAAGCTGTATTGGCAAAGTGTCAGAATTTTCTGGCATTTGCAGGTTTTGTGCAGTATTTCTAAACCAAATAAATATAATCCTCATGTTTTTCCATTTCCCTTTAAAGAATACTTATAGAAAGGTCAATTTTTTTCTATTACAAGTTATAGCTGAGGTCAAATAGAATATAATTATTAGATTTACTTTTTACTTGGAAAAAAAAAATCAGGAAAAGCAAAGGTCAAGCAGCCTCAATCATAAATCAATTTCATTAAAAGCACACAAGATGTCAGGGACCCAAGAAGTCCGCAGATACTTTATTTTTCAATTCACGTGGCCCTTGATCCTTTCTGTTAAACAAGTATAGAAACCCGTTATAATGTATCATGATGAAGATAAGGTATTCTGCATTTTGAAACATGGGTCCTGCTGCATGTAAGTTGCACTACACCACCTACAAGACACATACTTGAAAAAACAGTATTTGTTGATGAAGAACCCTCACAGTGAAAATGGTTAATGTTCCAGGGACGTCTTTTCTTATAAGAGCAGGAATTCCTTCCTTGGGGACATATTGCTTAGATCAAGATACCTGGTTCTCACCAAACAGTGATGAATATGTAGATAAAGGAAAATCAGTAATGAGGTAAATAATGCCTTAAGTTCAGTTTCAGTCTATTGACATCCTTGTGGCTAATTTAAAAGCTGAATATGTAAAATGATGATCATCAAAATTGTGGATGACTTAAAGGGCCTGTTTCATTAGGTTATGCATTTAATTAAAGCAGAAATGCAATGAAAGGAAGATGAAAAGCATTATGGTCTTCAAGAATAAAATGCACTTTAATATTGACAGTTGGTTAATCAGCAAGAGATTAAACGGAATATACAAAAAATCTGATGGAATACAAAGCCAAACTTTACAACCAGGAGGTGGGGCTGAGTTAGCATGTTCCCCTAATTTAGTTTACAAATAGCTTCAGAACACCTGAACTGATTTTCAGCTTTTTTATTCAACATGGCATCACCTATTACAGAAGATAATACCACAGCTCACTAAAACAGTCTGTATAAATTGTAGTTCAATCATGTAGAAAGACATAGTTTATGGTAAATTACAGGAGAAAAAACCAACCTGACTGCAAAGCTCAAGATTAGTAATATCTCAGAGGAAACAAACTGAGAATGATGTAAGAAGAGAAAGGTTAGAATAAATCTGATAAAGATGATAAAAATCTCATTATTCACATGACTGAGAAGGCAAATGAACTATAGATGAAGATCATTACACTAATTTCAAATCAAACAAAAACTCATAATTCTGAAGATTTTAAATCCAACTCCAGTTTATTTTATTCACTTTTATTTTACAAGAGCCAAGGGGCTAAACCACTCCAAACTAATAGCTTATGATTGGATCTGATAAATGCTGATCCCAAAAAAGGTGAGATTTTTCAGCTCTTCAGAATTTATTATGCTAAGTAATCTCTCATTAAGTTTAGATCATGGATTGTAATGGAAATGGAAAGAAAAGCACATTTGCCTTTGAAGGAAATATTGCTATGTATAACTTAATTATTCTTCCTACCACTGTATTGCTGAAAGCCACAGACTCAGGCCAGCCTCAAGGTATTGTGGACCCTGCAGAAGCAGAAAGTAAAAATGACTGTTCTTCTTCCACAAAGTTAATAGTTTAAGACAAGGGACAACAGACAGATAAGGACAGATGGGAAGAACAATGGAACAACACGGCAACATCACATATCGTAACAGGCAATCAGTAGCCCCAGACTATCAGTATCCCACCTATGGTCACATACTTTGCCAGCACTTGAATACAAATACCTGATATGG
Organism: Dromas ardeola; assembly: GCA_013398915.1. NCBI lineage: Eukaryota > Metazoa > Chordata > Aves > Charadriiformes > Dromadidae > Dromas > Dromas ardeola. Next base: position 657,205 of record VYZM01003407.1, read on the forward strand.
AGAGAAGGGGATGGTCTCAAAAAGCCTCTTCTACCAAGCATGAGGAAAGTATGAAGGGAACAAGGGGCATTTTTTGAAAAATGTAACAAGATGATGATGATGGAGGCTGGTGTTGACACTTCTGCTTCAAAGAAATGGCATGAGGAGACAGAGAAAAGCTCATGTGGGAGTTCAAAACCCACAAGGTCATGTACGATGTCAACAGGGAGATGCAATGAGGACAACACAAGGTGGCAGGACAGAATATCATTTGCAGCATCATTTTGAATAGATAAGAGCAGGCCATGACTGCATTTGCCAAGGCCAGCTGAAAGGACATTGCAGTAGTCAAGGCACAAGATAAAAAGCTAAGACAAGAATTTTAGGTCTGCGGACCAGCAGAAAACATGTATTAAAAGGGAACTCAGGAGGAGTTCAGTAAGGCTTAGACAAAGCCAGAGGCAAAGTGAGCTCCAGAGTCCAAAATGATGTTAGGTAACAACCAGATTGCTACAGTAACTAAGAAAGCAGTAGCTGGGATATCTCAGAGGGAAGCAGAAGGAGATCAAGGTTTCTTTTCGGCTATATTGATATTGATGAGAAGACGTCAGAGAAAAATGTCAAGATTTTATTCCAGACAGAGGGAGGCACGTCTTGGACAGGGAAGGCAGAAAGCAATCTGACTGTGTTCACAGTACGAAGTCCTAAAGAGAAGCTGACAGCATAAGGCTGCTGCTTGTGAGGTATAAAACTTCAACTTTCACCCAAAGAAATAAGAAAAGAATGAAGAACAGGCATATGTTTTAGTCTGAATGATCTGTGTTCAGCTTCCACCACATGACACAGCCAAAAAAAACCATAAAAAGCAGCACATAAAGTTTCTCTGAGGATGCTACCATTACATTAAAGTTTAACAATAAAAAAAAAAAAATCAGTAAAAAATGCAAGACCTTTCCTAGAATACGGTTTCCCATACAGTTTTATTTCTATTATTTGAAAGTTCTCATGCTACATTTTTTCTGATATTGTTTGTTTTCCCAGTTTCTTCATTTAAGCTATTTCTTCCTTCTCTCTGAGTGAAAATTAAAAAAAAAAATATTTTCTCATCTTCAAATGTGCTTCTTCGTTATATTGGTTTTCAGTGTCAAAATGGGGTTCAGACACTGGCACACTGGAAGACAGATCCCAGCTGCCACAAAACCCATGTTTCAATCGCCAAACCTTGGCCCTGTCTATTGGCCAAATGCTCTCCGCAGATGTGAAGAGCTCATCAAGCAAATAACCGTCACTACGAAATTCTGCAAGCCTTCCTGGCTGAAAAGTCCCTCCACTATAAATTGAGCTCACGCTTGGAATAGTTATTCGGCGCTTATACTTAGAGCCTTAAAACAAAAAGAAAGGCCTACTTCAGAGAGAAGTCTGCTCTTGGAAAGGGAGGCATGCCAAAGACCTCATGCAAGCCTCCAGGGACTTTGCTATTGCTATTGATTGTACAAGGAAGGTTCACAGCAGCGCACAGCTCCAAGACAAATGGCAGGATAAATAAATAATGTCACTGTTATTCTGCTGGCATGATAGGAAGTTCCTTCCCAGGAAATCTGTAAATGCCCATTCACAAACCCAAACGAAACTTCAGGCAAATGAAACTGTCCTGAAATTACTGCATCAAAGAATCAGCGGGGAAAGCTTATTATGATGCAACAGACCAACTGGTCTACTCAGCTTCCCCACAAGGGCCACAAATACAAGACTCAGCAAGAATCAGAAAGTAACAAAAAAACAAAAATCTTAGCAGTTTGCTCAGTTTAATTTCTAGCTCTGAAAGAGCTTTGGAAAAATTATTCTATGCTGTAATAGTTCCTGTTGTTCGAAAATATATGCTGAAATTCAAGGATTTGATTACCTTCATTTTACATAATTTAAAGTGAAATCATAGCGTAATACAATTAAACTTACATATGCTTTCAAGGCTACTACAAGCCTTGCCTCTGGTGACAGCTATATTCCTGGCCAGCACCCTACACTGGAGGTGCACAACTATCAGCTCCATTAATTTGAACTTTGGGGCTCTATATTGTAGTTTTGTGAAGTATTGGCGGAGCAGATGACAATGATTCATAGACTGCAAGGTCTTAAACACATAAAGACATTAAGGTTAAGAAAGTAAAGGCCAGGAATCAGTCTCAATGCCGAAGTGGAGCAAATGTGTCATCGTCCATGGGTGATTCACATCACTTCAAGGCAGTGTACTCCCTGATAAGCCATGTATGTCTTCCAGATGGGCCCTAAGGTGCCATGTAATTCAACTTTGTAGAGACAAATGTTGGCTTAATATAAAGATAGATAGAGAAGACTGTAGCTTTTGAATCCTTAGAGACACTGTTGAGTACTGATGAAAAGTCATTTTTAAGACCTACCTTTTCCATTAGGGGTAGAGCCTGCCTAGTGAACACTGTATATAGCTTTTTTGTGCTTCCTACTGCCCTGCTCTTCCCACTATCTCTTCTTCATGAGGCTGAACTGAAATCAACCAACATGTTTTATACCTAGATCTTTATTTTCTTCACACTTCAGTTTTTCCCTTGGCCTAAAGTGTCTGTAGCGGAATGAGATTTGTTTTTCTATTCACAAATACTTAATTCATCTAAACCACGTATTGGAATGCAAATATATACAGATGTAAAACCTTTGGGTTTACAGAGTGAACGCCTCAACGCCCTGCAAACCCAGGGCAATACCACCATTGCAGCCATGCCTACCACTGCCTGCTGGCTTTGGGAACTCCAGCAGCCAGAGTGTCATCTCCGATTCTCAGCTGCTGGCACAGGCTAACAGCCCCTGCACTTTTTATCTTTTCAATATGGCACTCTGCAATTATTTATGTGAGAGGTAAAAAAGCACAGCATCCCTAAAGGCATATCTTAACTTCGCAGAAAAATGGGAAAGGACATTTCATGAGTTCTGCTTGATGTATAAAGGAAATGATAATTCCACTAAAAACAACAACAGTTTTGAAAACAACATCTCCAATGTCTTTAAAGCTGCACATCTCAAGACAATAAACTTCCCCGAGAAAACACAAGAAACTAGGTTCTCACTCTAGGTTATGCTGAAGAAAGGGTGTATAAAGCACTGCACAGAATGTGTATGCGCTGAGTGAACTGTCAGGTATGCCCACCAGCACCGCATATAAAGGCAGCTGCTCCATCTGCACAAGATCTCTTCCCTCTATCAAGTTTCCACTTCAGCTGAAATGTCAGAAATTGGTGTCTAGGGAGAAAAATGCAGAATGCGCACCAAAGATGAAAGGCATCTAGGCATAAGCACATCAAGATGCCACTGTAGAGTTAAAAAAAAAAGAAAGGATTGGCTGATTTACATTAGCAAAAAAGGTATGTTTGCAAAGCCAGCATGCTTTAATATTTAAAGATGTATCACACATCAATGGCCTGTGATTATCTCCCTCTGAATTACTGCATCCTATCATGGCTGCAGTAAGGGAGAAAAAACGTTCTTGATTTCTCAGTATTAGAAAGGGGAACTACAGCATTAATTTGCATGTTGTCTTTCCATCTATGTGCAGTTCTGTGCAGTGTTTAAAATTGCATTGTTTAGGGACTATCTTCACAGTTTCGAAATCGTATTTAGCAGAACGCTTAAACATATTTACATTAAATGGAAAAATAGGAAAGCGGTGGCATAGAATGTCTAGCCACCCTGAACTCCAAACGCTGGAAATCTGTATTCAACAGAGAGTAAAAACCATACAAAACCAGTCAGTTGCTGTTATTTGCCATGGTTCCCTCAAGAGAGGTAAAATGATTTATTCTTGTTGATGATTAGCTTTTTAACTGTAAGGTTTTTTCCTTGATCAGTGTTCCACATATATATATTTCTCCTCTCATTAAAAGTATTTGCATTTCTGTATTTCCAACAGTTCTCAAGTGTTCATAAATGGGGAGGGGCGGGGGGAGACCAGCATAATAAAAGGTCATTTAGTTACAAATTTCTAGTATTTGGGATTGGAAATGGTCTTGAAAAGGGCAAAGCCCTTGATTTCAATGGGCTCTATCACAGTCCTTCATCATTGTTAATGCCATATGACAACACCATTCCGAATTGCCGTTTTAAAGACTCTCCCTCTAAGCATTTTTTCCATTATTTTTCAGAGCTGAAAACAACCTTTTCCAAGTGTGCTGGCTGCTCTCAATTTTACCTTGATGTGCTGGATTTACATCCAGAGATGCTGGCCACAGATACATTAGGAAGACGGAAAGACCAGATCCCCCAGAGGTTTCCTTCCACGCGCCCACGGTTTCCCTGCCCGCTCCGCAGTGCATGACAAGGAAAGATGATGGGAAAGTATCTTGGCTTTAGTGCAACTACTCTGAAACCTTTAGCATTGATTTGAATGAGAATTCACAGCAAACAAGACCCCTCTGAATAGGTCTAGTGTGAGTCAAGGCTGGCACGACGTTCTCATCTCTCCTTCATCACCGAAGTAGCAATTAGTCTCTTCCACGTTACGGCTGAGATCAGCTTCTCTGGTCTCTTTGCCAGTACTGGTTCTTAGTATTTCCTAAGGGCACTTACAATTCCTCACAGCAGTTGTATTCTACCTGATAGCTCCATGTTTGAGTTGGTATGGCCGCTATGCAAAGGTCAGTTATTTTCAGCTCTTCTTTCTGATTTATTTGAAAAAGCAGCCTGATAACTGATGAGCTCTTTAGGTTCTTTGCAGGTGATGTCCTTCCACAGTCCGGTACTTTTATAAGAACTTGTTTACAATGCAGCTGTTTTCCTTGCTAAGGCTCTGGTAGATCTTTAGCCCCTGAAATCCTATGTTAACTGTTAAATTAAAAAAAAAAAATCTGTTCTTTATTTATATTTATTTAAACATTCTGTTTCTTTCTGGTGCTGTGTAGCTTTGCTACCCTTACACTGCAGGTTATCAATACTGCAGATGGTCACTCCGTTTGAGCTCTCCATTGGTTCATGTAACACTACTCATGTGGATGAATTCTCCTATTTTGTTGATCCTTTTTCTTGCAAAATCACTGTTTAGCTTCTCATTTTTGTTTTAGCATCAGTGATTTCTGTCCTTGCCTAGCCAGCTACTTTTCTTAGCTTAGCCTCATACTTTTTGGACGTGTTTTTAGTAGTAATGTCTGCATTATCCAATCAATAATAATGCCACAGCACACAAGGATGTCTGCTAGTGTTCGCCTTGAGCTGATTTGTTTCTTAGTTGTTCAACTTAGAGAATGTTTTGCACCCCCGTCTACAGCCATGAAGATCTGACTCTGTAGGGCTGCAAGTTGTTCTGGAAGAGCCTCTCATAGTCCGTCAAAGCCTCTTGAAAACCAAGAAATAAGAGCAGCCTATTCCTTTATCCACTGCTCTACAATTGCTAGGATGCATACGTCATCCATCCAAAGTACCAAGAGCCTCAGTTGAGCCTGTTCCTTGTTTTGCATCCAGTGTCCCTTTACTTCTCTTCACTGCAGAAGCCTCAACATCTCCCCAGCTGCAGTATTCAGCAAGATCACCCTGTCAGGGCAGTCTAATAAAACTCCAACGTTTCCACTATTGAGGAAAAATCTCTTTTTCCCAGGCTTCATTGCACAACTCCCTCAGTGTCATTAAACTGGTGCTGTCAGGTGCCATCAGATTTTCTGATGGGATTTCATCCATTTCCGTCTCCCAGGACTTCTTCAGCCTCTTGCGGCTTGTGTTAATGCCAGGCTTAGTTTTTCCAGCATTCACTACTGCTTGGCATGAGGGTTGCCTACAGTAGTTAAAGATTTCTTTGAAGTGATCTGCACATCTGCTTTCCCTTCTGTATTAGCTGTGAATATTTCTTTCCTTTTTTTCTTTGTTTGGCATATTTCCTTCATTTAGTCTCTTGCTGAAATGTTTTGTTTTTTCCCATTATAGCAGCAGCATCTGCTTTATCTCTTACATTTTTCATCTTTTTCTGTCTTTCCTTACAATGCTTTTCACTAGTGGTTTTAGCTTCTGCTACTCCTTCTGCGCCTTCCTCCAATTTTTTTTTATTCTTACCATTTTGGAATTCTCCCTTCTCTCGGCAAAAGGCCACATTTTCTGCCTGTAATTTTCTCCAGTTATGACTCTTGCAGTTTAATAACACTGCTGCTGAGCTGATCTGGGGGCTGCTGAGTCACTTTCACCTGTGTTTCACAAAGCCTCAAATGAATTCCTCAGCATCAATCTAAGCTTTCTCACTGTATCTTTCTGCAGTGCCATTTTGTACTGTTTGCCAATGCTGCCTACTGCTTGAAGTCACTAATTTGCAGTTTCATTTATGGGTTGGCAATGCCAAAATTTTGGTCTGTGGTACCAGTGATGTACCAGTGGTACTGTGCCTTGGACAAATGAGTTGAATTTTGTTTTGCCACCTACCAAACATGCAAGTCCATATGAGTAACTACAATGCTTTCAAGAAGAGGCATGAAATCTGATTTAATGACTCTTTGCCAAGAGAACAAAAGAACGGCTTTCTGATTCAGACTCTGGTGTCCTACTTCAGGTCACAGCCTGTGCTGCTTTATTAAAGAAGGGGAACAGCAGAGAGTGATCCTTCCTGGTCTATCCTCCCAGTTTCCAACAATAAAAATTATGGACTTCCTGCACCAGATGTTTCACCAAAACCACTGTCTTTAAACAGACAATAATGGAAATAACCTTCATGATTCCTTCTAAAGTCTATTTGAATTGATTTATACTTTGTGATCCAAGATATTCTTAGCCAATGAGTGAGTGACATGAGCAACTAAAAGTTGTGTATAACACCTACTTGATTTTTTTAACCACTTAAGAGATCCCTTCAACACCCTCTAGTGATATCTTAAGAGGAACCATGAATATTTGCTCACGTCAACTTCTCCCTGTCTTACCTGGTTTTATACCATATTTCCTGCACTGCCTTTTCCTCTGTTATCTCTTGGTTACCTACAAGACAGGTAGCTCACCCTTGAGATCATAATTTTTAAGAGCTTTTGGTGTCAGACCTTGGAAAAAGTAGTCTCATATCCACATGCTCATAATCCACCTTCACAGAGCTATAAATACATTTGTAGGGCATCACATTCTCACAAAAGCCCACTTCCCACACTTATTCATGGACCCAGTAGTTCTATTTTTTTATTACCATTCCTATGATTTTGCAAGCGTGTAAGTTGGACCTACTGATCTTTAGTTCTTCTCACCATTACAGGAAGTCTTTATAAACACAGATGGCACGCTTCCTCTCTTCCATTCCTCCTCTACTGCTATTAATGTAAGCAGCAGCTTACTTCACAATAAATAATTCAGCAAGTTTGCAGAGGAATTCTTTCAGAAGTCTGAGAAGGACTCTTTAGAGGAACCTTTAGAAGTTCTAAAAGAAGAGACTTAAAACTTCAGAGACTTCTAAAGGTTCATCTAAAAAGAAGCCTGGATTTAGAAGCCAGTCATCTGGCTTGCTATAGGCTTTGCTTATTTGTTACCATTATTTTTGTCAAGATCTTTCACTCGTGGAACCACTTTGGTTGATATTTACCAGGTTTCCCTGTAGACTGTTATTATCACATTTTAAGTCAGTAATAAAGACCACATCAAAATGAAAGTTGCATTGTCACATCCTGTCAATAACACTATGGCAGTAATTGTTGAAAACATCTCTGTTCTCATTGCCATGTTCTTTGGGAGTGGAGCAGTAGATCTTTTACCAATGGTTGATTTTTTAGTAAGTGGCTTCGATCTAGCATATATTCCACACTGTTGATGAGACTAAGCCAATGAGCGACTCTTCCACAGCAGTTTCCATTTTAAGTACTGCTTGGTCATAATACGTGTAACCACTATGATCTGAATAGCTATTTCTTCTCTTCTCTAAAATACTTCTGATCTGCATCTGCTCTTACTGATATGTTGACTTTTTTGAAACCAAGATTGTCACCTCCATCATGATCTGAAGGGTCCTTATGGATCTTTATCATTCCTTGTCTGAATTATTACACAAACAGTATCACAGCCAAGGTGCCAGGGGCGTTTCTTCACAAGGTGCTTTCTGTTGGCTGACCTTAGCTTTTCAGGACCTTAGCTTTTAGAAGTTAAAATTTACCAGAAGCACTCATAAAATACAAGCATTAAGTAGTGTTTTGCACAGTCACTTTTACTAGAGTAATCTGATCCCACTTGCCTTCCCATTTTCCTGAGCTCATTTTCCTGACCAACAACCATACCAAATTGCCACATGTCTACTTCTCATTCTTTCCAGCACTTAATTTAGCATTTTTTTATTCTTAACCCCCATCTTTCACTCTTTTAAAGACTTTTAGGATTGTTTCTTGATATGGTATCAGGACACAGTTCTTTCTGTTAAAATGCTGTATTAAAAATTACGTTTTGTAACTATTTGAATATTGTAGTGCCATAAATGGGAAAGAATAAAAAAAATGCTCTTCTCTGACACCCACCCAGCACATTGGAAATGAGCAGTTTAACACAGTAACTTTAATCACAGACAGACGTACTAACCTAATATATGTTTGTTTCACTAATAGTTGGAAATTCTCCAAATGCAAACAGTTTGAATATATTTCAATATCTGTTCTTTCATTTTTATGACTTTCGCCCCTTGGCGGAGAGTACACAGTTACTAGTTTTCCTCCTTTGCTCCAGATTTCTGTCATTATCCAATGTAACCAGCAGTTTTCTTATGCAAATATTCATTGTTCTCAGTATGTTTGCCCTTCACCGCTTCTCATTTCATGGTAATCACACAAGATCTTTTTCTTTTTAAAATCATGCTGTACCAACAAGAAAAAGAACATAAAAGGAATCCAAGAAAAAAACTCAGCTGAATGACATGAAAAGCAATGGAACATCTATTTATCAGTTTCTGTTCCCTGAAAACACTGATCATACAGGAAAGAATTGTTAATCACCGCATTACTTTTTGGCCTCATTTTTCCTCCCCTTTTCCTTGTGAGATACACATTTAGGGCAAAATCAACTCTATTCTAAGGTAGCAAAATTATAATTCAATCCATCTCTGTCCAACTAAATGAAATGCAACGTCTTAAAGGCATCTCTTTTCTTTCTGGAAAAAAGAATGTTTTGTTCTATGACTTGTTCTCCCTCGTTCAGATGTCATGATGTCTAATGGTAAGAGGTAATCTAGAAAAAAATAAGCTCAAACTTTTTCATAAAGACTGAAAAGTTCTTTAGAAACAAGGAAAGGTGTCTACATGCCTCTCTGATATTGCTTTGATATTAAATATTCAGATCCCATCTGGTTCTTTACTCATTGCCTAGAAGTCTACTCATAGGTCTAGAAAGTAAAGTTTTCAGTCACAAGGAATGCTTCTTTCATGATGTTGCCTATGACATTAAAAGCGAGTAACACTACCAGGCGGACTAAAACCTCATAAAACTGGAATGAAGTTCTGCTGCTAAGTTAATGTTAAGCAACTAAACAGATGCCTACAACAGACATTTCATAATGAAAAACTTTATAAATACAATTAAGTCTGTAATTTGAATCATTTTATGCAATGTCATTAAATACAAAGACTCTGTCAGAAACAAAAGAGAAAAAAAAAAAAGAACGTTACTGTTCATTCTGTGATTTCCTGCCAGGATATTAAAGTCTTTCAAAATGAGCCACGCATTTGTAACACAGACACTGTAGGATTAGGAAGACTGTAGGATCAAGTGTTCCAAAAACCAAAATGGAAATGCTTATCTAGTTATGGAAAGTGGATGAAGCAATTAATTTCAACAGTGTAGCATACTGTGTGCGCACCTACGTCTCCCAAATGTAGGTAGTGAATATGTGCCAGCTTCAATTCTTTTTTTTTTTTTTTTTTTGTAAATTGGAAGTTTCAGAGAATATTCTGCATTTACTGAGGCAACAGTGAGATTCCATGAGATATTACACATTAAAAGACTTTGAGTGAGGTAAAAGCAGAAAGTTCATTAGGTTAGTACACAAAACATAACTGTAGCCTGCATCAGTAATTTACAGACACTCCTTAATATATTCATACTTTAGAGAAACAAAAAAAATCTTTAACCATAGAATCAAGTTTAAACTCTCTAGGAACTAGAATTATTTTGAAAGATTTCTCTTTGATATAATTATTTTCCAGCTAGTCTCTCAAATATATCATCATTCCCAGCAGTGGTAAAAGAGAGACTTTCACAATCCCAAGAATATAAATACCTATATGCCTCCTTAGGTACCTGCGTAATCAGCCTGATTTTCCAAAATTACTTCGAACATAATAGGTTTCCTTGATTTTTGCTGATCATCTATAAATGTAAGCAGATTTCACTGGGAGACACAAATTGCTCAGTGTTTTTTTCAAAAACTACATCAACAATTTAAGTACCTCCATGCCTAATGCAAAGCATTCCTGTTTGGAAATCCCATCCTCTCCTTGAGTTGAGCTCCTTACCTGAGAAATTGGCTGTCAAAATGAGTCTGTACCACACAATGGGCAGGAATATCAAAGTAAAACGTGTCTGCTTACCTTTGCCTTGCGAAAATGGTAGACCACCAGCATGCTTATGAAGTCCAGCAGCATACAGAGCGTTTGGAATGAGATGATAGCCAGCCGTAAATACTTGTCCTCCTGTGCATAGCAGGGAGTATCATCTGTACAGTAAGAACATCCTTCCCTGCAGGGCAGGCAGGTGTAGACTTCCTCCGACAATTCACCACCAGAAAAGCGATTTTCTGCATCCTTTCCTGAAAGTATCAGAAGGGTAAAGGGAGACACCTTTAGCTGTACGGGATGGGCAGTTCATCCATACAGGAGCAAACCAGTTCTCTGCTGACTCCCTTTCCCACCCTGTTGGCCTCTCTCCTGAAGTTACAAAATGGTTTGCCAGGGCAGCTTTTCGCATTCCACCCTCCTTTGTCACATTCAGAAAATACAGACCAATTTAGACATGAGGGAAAGTGAGCTTATTAAATGCCAAACACTTTCGCATTGTATTTAAAGTGGGCTAAATCTGCATGGGAAATTCTTTGAAGGAGACTTCTGAATGGGGACAAAATTACATCAAAGATTTGGGAATAAGGAAAGGATTTTACACAGACATAAGAAGAGCAGACCCATTAACAACTACATGTTCAAAGTACAAGCTCTGATCCTATTTCAGATTGTTCCTCAATTTCATACAGACCCTATCTAGTGAATTAATTAGCTTCAAATTAGATAAAACCCTTCTTAACTAACATTTGTTCAGCATGCTATTGCATGATTGCACAACTGTGTCCCCAAAGCAAAACCAGTGCACTTACACTAAGCATAATTTTCCATTGTTCACACAAGCACACCAGGAAATCTGGAAAACCTATTGGCAAGTTAACATTTTGTCTATGAAAATCAATGACTCTTGAGCTGACATCTTGTCCATCAAAGCAAACCCACCAACTGAGCACACGGGAGGACTCCTACTTTTTCTGATCTGTGAACGCTTGCCCGTAACCCCCTGTAAGACTGCTTACCTTACAGGCAATTAATGAAATAAAAAGGTGAAAGAAAAAGTGGGCAAAAAAAAAGCGCTAAATAAGAAGGAAAACTGAATTTGGTGAAAATGTTTAATATAAGCAAGACAGGCTTAGGAGCTTCCAGAAACAAGAGAATGTGGATGAAGTCAAATCAATGGTGTGTTAAAATGTGCGATAACTTCTCTCATTTTTCACAAAACTAGAGAATTGCTCCAATATTTTTGATCAAAATTCTCCTCCTCTGTCAGTGAAAGTAGTAAATCATGCATTGTTTAGTCCTAATTCAAGAGACAGCCTATTCCAGCAATGTTGCACATGCATATTGGCTTATGAAACTCTCTTCAGACTTTTAGCTTGAAACATTTGAAGCAGAAGGTTATCTACAAGGGTAATTATTTCTTGCTTTCTCAAATCTATGTACGAATGCGCATGAACACACATCTGTTGACAGGCAAAGCCTGGGAAAGGGACGAAGACGCTGGATACCCAAGTCTGTTTATTTGTCATGCCGTCCCAGCAGCCCTGTGCTCCTCGTCCTCAGTGTAAGATGCTTCGCTTCTGCATCCTGCAGTGAGCAGAGAACAGGCTGGTATTTCTCTTTGGAGCTTTATTCTAGACAAAGATACTGGAAACCTGAATATAACAGAGTAGTGCTGACTCATGCTGGCAGCCAGATTTTCTTAGATCCATGCAGACAGCAAGAAGACATCTTGCGTCTTTTTGACCCAGACTGTGGGAGGCAGGAATGGAAATGTTGGAAAATAACTGTGCTTGGGCATCCCAAGAAGGTGGAGAACTTCTAAGGAACGCTAATCTGAATATATCCTCGGACTGGAACTCCTTTTCAGAGCAAACACCCATGGGCGGCAGCCCATTATCATTCCAAGAACTTTTCCAGAAACCATCTTCTCCTTATCTAACATTATATCTCTGCTTTCTAATTACAGCTAGAACAACAGACCCCCACTGTCCTCTGTCAGAGACAGAAGTCACAGTCTCCCACTCCCATTTCCATATCCAAATCAAGAGTGCACTACTTACTGTCAGAGTTTTCCACTTCGTTTCCTCAACATTTGCACTCATGTCAACCCGCTTTTCCACCACACACCTGTTCCTTTATTGTTTCCGTAAAGAGTCACCCTTCAATTAGCCCATCTCCAAAAAAGATTAAATAATCGCTTTAAAACCTCACATTTCTGAGCCACACATGAGCCATTTATTAACATGTTTTTATTGTGGTAACTAAATAAATTATTTTCAGTGTAAAAACTTAACCACTGAAAAAATACAATTTAAAACCTAAAGTTATGAGATTACTTAAACCATAAATATTATATGAATATGGCTTGATAATTTTGCATGGTCCTAAACTTGATACTCTTACTTTATTTCTGAAATGTTCAACCTGAAAGTTGTTGCAAATACATTATAATCCATTTTATCAAGCATTTTCTTATCTGAGTCATGCATGGAAGTTTCTTCATGTGTATGCTTGTCACATGCTACAGTGATAACAGCCAATAAACAGTTGCATGTTGCAGTAAATATCCCAAGGACGTGACTTCATAACACAAGTGCAAGCCTTTGCTTAGATGTGTCTGGTGTCATGCTGGCTGCTGTATCCTGCACTGACTGAATATCTGGCGAGTATCTTTTGACTTTGAAATGATTTGTCATTATAGCTAATATAGGAAAGATCCAAAAAATTGGACCTACTTGAGATTTACACACTGTGATTAGGAATTATTAACAATCACTTTTTCTTTCTTTTCTCCTTGACAAAAAGAAAGAACATTTTTCAGACACTCCGAAAGAAGTTGTTGGAAAGCCCTGATCATTGTATTTACCGCTGACTGGGAGCTTGTTTGTCCACCCACACCCTTGCCCTGACTATATGTCTCAGGGCACTGCTTCCTACTTCATGGTTGAACATTTCAGCCCTTTACATCTGGCCTTGTTCCCCTCACCAAAGTCAATGTAACATCAATTCAACCCACAGACAGTCCAAGCCAAGCATGAAGTTACTGCCTCCTACAGCACTGCTGGAGATTTCACTGTGCCATGCCTTCTCCTATTTCAGCAGCTCTTTGGGATTACACATGCCTTCTCCAGTGAAGAAGATCAGGTTTTCCTCCCAAAAAGACGGCAAAAGATTTCAGACACCAGTAAGACAGATGGACAGGAAGCCTATTCTGCTCCATGTAAGGCAGCAGCGGTTTTAGCACTGACACCAATGAGATGGAAGCAAACACTGAAAGACTGACCGTGCTGCAGAAGTTCAAACTGAGGACGAGGAAGGTGTTAAAAAGTACTGTCCTCAAGGAAAAATGAAAAGAAAAAAAAAATAGAATGCAGTAACAAAAAAAAAAAAGGGATAAAACGGAAGGAGAAAAGAACGAAGAATTGTTGGATAGTAGGAATAGGGACACAAACTAGTATGAAGTATAATAAGGAAAATGCTTGAGTACTGGAAAAATAAAACAAAAAGCTTAAATGCTTCAGCTATGTCCCTTCTACTATATTTTTTTCCTAGTTCTTCCCTCTTTTATCCCAGTCTTATTTTTCTGTCTGATCAGCCCATCTGTTTTTGAAATGGTCTCCTGAGGGTTACCCTTCATCAGCTTTGGTTTTCCTAAGCACACTCTGCTACGCAAGGAGTGCCTCAGCAGCTGCGACATTGCCAGCTGAGATCTTCCTGCAAAATAAGAATGCCACCACAGACTGCCAAGTGCCAGGGCAGGGATGCTACCATCCCCCAAAAAATCATCCCAGACCCCAGTCAAAACTCATCAGATTAATACAGAGAGCACGGCGCGTGCTGAGCAGAACTAAAGACTGATTCTGCTTCTGTTCTATGATAGCATAAATTAGGAACACCACCAGTAGCATCAGCGATGCTGCAGTAACTCAATGTGCGTGAATGTAACTGGACCTGCTGGCATCAAAACCTGGTGATCGGTCATGGCCATAATCCTCACCCCAGAAAGCGATCACTGAAGTCAGTGACAGCCTTCATACAAGCAAAGATCTGCACGTGCGACTTCTGCTGAAGAATCAAAGCCAACGGGCAGGTGTAAAAATGGGAATTCCCATTAGAAACAGTAAAGTCCCAAATCCAGACAAAAGAGCCACCTCTGGTGCAAGCACCTTTTTGCACAGGTCAGGTTGCACATCCGAATGGCAAGAGCTGAGCAGAGTCTCTGCGATATATGGATGATGCATGGCCAAAGAATGAACTTTTAGGTTGAACAAAGTACCGCTGTTCTACTAAGGATCTTCCAATGCAAACCTGATTACCCCATGAGGCAGAGAACATAACTACTTTGGAGAAGGGTGTTACAAAAATGTTAAAATGTATGTAGTCAGCAGTTAGTTTATTCTACCTATACTTATAGTGCTACCTAAAAATGAGCCATTAGGAGAAAGTGCATAATCATGTACCCAAGCACTTACAGATTAATGCAACTTGCATACATGAAATACATTTTTTCTAAAATCAATTTCTGTCCTCAAAAGAGACTCTGGAATATGGCAAAAATTCTGTGCCCCACGAGTACCCAGGGTCCTCATTAACTAATGCAGGAAAAAAAAGAAAGGTTTTACTTATTCTGGCACCATCAGTTCTGAAGAACAAACTCAGCCTTGGGAAGGAAACGCTCTCCTACCTGGCTTCCTATTCAGTAAGAGAACAGCCTGAATTTCAGCTGTGCCCTTGTCCCACACACACTTCGGGAACCTGCAACACATGCGACCTCCCTGGGAGCAGCAACACCCAGCTGCTTGAAGTCAGAAAAGCAACTGATTTCCACAATCTTTCCTGCAGAAAGAAACCACTGTTTATGGAACATCGCATCTTGGTGTTCAGGGCCCCAGCTGAGTTTGCAGAGGAGGCTGATAAGCAGTCTTCTAAGCCTTCCCACCAGCAAACCATGTAAAGCGTCCAACATGCCTTCAAAGCCGTTTTATCCAGCTATCTTTCAGGCTCAACCCAAAACATCTGGACCTAAAGCAGAACCTTACCCCCACTTAAAACTCTGACACTTCAGGCACAAGGTGCAACTGTAGTTAAACGTATTTTGCTGCGGTGCAGAATCCCAGTATCATTGAGAAATGCTCTCATTTCAAGACACGACACACTCAATCCAATTTTTCAATCCACAGAAGTACAGAACTGGTCATTTTCTCTATCTATCTACCTGCTTACTTACAGCTCATCTTGAGACTTGCAAATCTTTCATGCCTCTGTATTTTCTTCCACTAGGAATACATTCTAAACGATTAACATTTCTACTCAGTTTCATCTCTTTCATCATCAGACTTCACCAACCTATCTGCACAAAAAGATCTTCAGGTCAGACAGTTTCTGTCAAAACTGCTTGCTGGATTCAAGTCTAGAATTCTGTATTAGCATCATTTTGAACCTCCAGATACATACTACAGCCTTTTCAACCATGTCATCTTTTCCTTTTTTCTTTTTACAGAACGCAGCTGGTGACAGGTTTAAGTTCCCTTGAACCACTGTTTTTTCTCCCATTACTTCACAGTCATTTCCAGTCTCACACTAGCCATCTCACTCTTTACTTTTTGAAATTACCTATAGTGCTTGACAGATTGAGCTGCATCTGGATGAATTAAAGCAGTTCTTTATTACTGACTGTTTCAAAACTCACGTTTGTGTTAGCTCACAGTAACACATGCTCAAATCAAAGTGACCCCAAATCATGTAATTACACACCCTAAAATACCAGCATATGCAAACACTTTCATGAGACAAATTTCACTCAATATTAGCTATTTAGAAGCTAAATATCCAATCTAAGGTAGTTATATAGGCTGCTCCTTCTATAATAAATGGAGAAAAAAGGTTATTTGCCTGAAGAGTTACTTTTCCCATCTAAAGACATATTCTAAAGTAGCAGAATTACCCTCCAGGGGAACCACGCCCTCGATGCTGACTGCAGTTGAAACCTAGGTGACTATACATACCAAGCATATACATTTTAGATGGCTGATATGAAATAAATGAATCTCATCCCTAATGATCAGTGCTGTTACGATCTCTAGCCACGTTATTTTTATGTGGTCTGTGGCATTTGGTATGACAAAAATCCAAGAATGATTTTTTTTTTTTAATATGCTCGTTCAAGGAGTTAAATCCCAACTCCACTGTAATTCACTGCACTGCAGGAGCAACCAAACATCATCCTTACTCGTATCAAAAGATTCACACAGCCCTGAGAAAAAGCACTATCACAAGGCTGCCTTCTGCGACACTCCACAGTAAGAAAAGTGAAGGGAAACAAACACGCACCAGGTACACTGTTGAACAAACACACTGTGCTATTTATGCTACATATATATATTCAGGAGATATGATGTATATATCTCTTGCATATACATACATATATGTATCTATATGAGATATATTGAGTTAGGGGTAAAATATCTTGGCCAATCTATATGCAAACCAGATCAAATCAATAAAAAACAGGCCAACCCATGACACAGGTCAAAGAATTTAGTATCTGGAACTCAGGGCTGTGAACAAACAGGGAATTCTAAAATTCTCCTAACATTTAAAGTTACTCACCTCTCATCTATAATCCTCGTCACTTTTTACATAAGAAAGCAGAGCTCAAGAGTAACTAATACAGGAAGGAACTTGGAAGCTTTATTTGCAGCTCTGCAGCACGGGGGCATGCTTTTACAAGTACCATGTCATACAATCCTGCACATGATTTACCAGTACGGAACACCTGAATCTGTGAGTTTCACAGAGGTGCACGTTAAGTGTTGAATACTACTAGAGGAATTTCTACAGTGGAACAGGAACAGCTACGTTCAGACAAGGCAGGAGACAATACACGCAGTCCTGGACCTGGGCATCTCATACAAACAGCTCCCGCAGCAGGGAGCTGACGACATGAACTTTTGGCTACAGGATGGTGCGAAGAAGCTGGGGATGGTATTCACTCGAAAGCAGGAGGCAGAGAAGGACGCCCTGCTACACCTTCAAGCAACAGCTTTACACTTGTGACTGCAGCGTGAGCTCTACTAGCATAACTGCAACAATTTTGGCACAAAATCTGTGCAGAGATTACGGTCTGATGAAAATAACAGACATCAACTTTGGGCATGCAGTTTATATATTTTCCCCGCTGGGTATCAACCTAGTTGATTCCCTTACTGTGGGCAATTCAGTCTAAGAACCACACAATGTGTGTCGTGGGCAAATGCAGGCTACATGTCATCCCTATCATACACCCAACCAGACTCTCAGGCCTGACCCATCTCTAGTACCTCATCAGCAAGTATTAGAGTTTGGATGCTCCTTTGGATTCTCCTTTGCAAATGAAGGAAAATGAAAACAATTAAAGCCAGCACAAAGCCAGAGGCTAGGGAATTCTAGCTTGCCCTGACCAGAGAGAAAATTACTAGATTAATTTCCTCAACACTTGTGCTTGAGCACAGATGCCAGAAATCTCTATTTCCTCAAAGAAAGACTTCTTTTCATGTTTTTAAATTTACTTACAAATCAAATATTCTTCAAGCCGGTATGTTTTACAGGATCCTCAGGAGCATCGTGAATGACAAACCAAAGGGCTGGAACCCCTTCAGTGATTATATAATCTGAGAGATGCAAACCATGGGGATTTTACTGTATAACCCCAACAAGGATAAAAAGGAGCCCTGCATTATTAATGCTAGTTCTGTTTTCATTTTTCTTTTTTTTTAAACTCAAGCAAAGGCACTTACTCTGAAAGCTGTTCATTGAGAAGATGTTGGGATGATAGAATCCAGGCTTGCAAATACATTTGTAGGCTCCGAGCACAAATCCAAGGCCTTTAATTGGCATGCACTGTGAGAAAGGAAAAAAGAAAAGTCATGCAGATGATCATACAACTGTGTACTCAGATGTACATTCAAGCATAAAAACATTACAAGATACTGTGAGCAGACTTCTAAGAATAAACAGCCACCCCTTCCAGTCTGACAGTATTTTCTCAGCGACTTTTCCCATCGTCATATAAAGCTCAAATTTTTTTTTTTCTTGTTGTTTATCACCAGCAAACAGCAAAGACAGTTATAATCAAGCCTGTCCCACTGATAAACCAACTGAGTGGCAAATTTGACTCTCGTACTTTTGGCTCTAGGTGGGACATCAGATGGCTGTGTTTTATCCTGGAGAGTTTCCAGCCCTTTTCTCCAGCAGAGCAGGTGGGGTTCCGACAGCTGGAGCTCACGCTACATGAGGGAGAATGAGGACACTTGCAGCCAAGCCACCAACCTTCTGCGGGCAGCACGTGCTGGTGTTGGTGCCCCTGCTGCAACGTCAACCCTACCGGAATGGAGACTGACCCAGCCCAAACAAAGCAACAACTGAGAATGGCTGCAGACCTAAACCTGACCTAGGTGAAAGAGAGCGAACGTACTTCAATCAGACCCCCCATACTTCTAAGCTCTCTTGTCCCTTTTCGATGAAGTAACATGTGAAACAAGTTTTACTTTAACTCAACTTCATTTTTGCTTAATTTTGACATGAGGACAACCACAGCAAATTTATTACAGTGACAGAACACCTACTGTCAGCCCATTTCTGTACAACAAATAGACTCTGCCTAGGACAGAGGGAAGAAACAGTTCAGCAACATAAAAGTATAAACACTGGTAAAATGATTTTCCCCCAGTACAGCTTATTTCCCTTTACAGTAGGCTACTGTACTAGATGCCTCTCCTGTCAGTATACCAACATCTCCATGAACAGGAACCAGACACTAGTAGTTCCTTAGTAAACAATTGAATGATTTAACTAAAACACCCTCTTTCCTCTCATTTCCGTATGTTTCACTTGTTTGTGACTGCAAATTTAGAATATGGTTCAATCTGTAACTGCCTGCGACTGGGAGGAAGACGCAGAGGACAGGGTGTAGTAAAAAAGATCTGAGTTTCAAAAATCAGATGCAAACCAAGAGAAGACAGTCTGCACTGACACTTAAACAAAACCTTCATTTTTTTATCTCAAATCTCAGCTTGGTGACATAATTCTGCCTGATGTTGGGAAAGCCACTTTGCTTTTCTTTGCCTCAGTTCCCCAGATGGCATCGTCCTTTCTCTCACCCTTTGCCAATCTGATGTCTGTTCACGTACTGCAGGCCTGTGGGTGCTATTGGAAAACAACTAATAAGCAGGAAACTGGCATGCAAGAACACTGAAAATTCATTCAGCCTTTGTATAAACATGAAAGCAAGAAAAAACAGAAAGAGAATGCACAAATCATTTTTCTTCACACTTCATCTTCACCCTACAGAAATGTGACTGTTGACAAGGTGGAGGACGGGAGAAATCGAAGTGGGATGAGTGTGTTTGCAAGTCCAATGACAGCAAAACCCCTTTAACCATGACAAAAAAAAATCCGTTAAAGTAGTAAAAAGAATTTTTCAGGGGAAAATTCTGTTCTGGCGTCTTGCTTTGTAACGGGAAGGTACATGCTACTATAGAGACTGTGTTTGCTTTTTGAGGGGAAGGAAGAAAAGAAGTCGATTCTACTGAATTCTCGGAACACCGCAGCACCCCTGCCTGAAATACCATACCCATAATCCATTCTCACTGAACAAATTCTTCATATAAAATGTGTCACAGGCTCATAAATCTGTTCTGCATCAAAATAAATGCTTTACTGATGATTCTTTCACACATATCCAATGCTCACACCAAATAAAATTCTGTAACTTTTATTTTGTTGTCACTGACCAGTCTAGAACTTGAAAATCACAGAATCACAGAACAGCAGGGGTTTGAGGGGACCTTCGGACCACATAGTTGGGCTATCTAATCCAACCTCCCTGCCAAAGCAGGGTCACCTAGAGCAGGCTGGACAGGAACACATCCAGGTGGGTTTTGAATATCTCCAGAGAAGGAGACTCCACAGCCTCTCTGGGCAGCCTGTTCCAGGGCTCTGGCACCCTCAAAGTAAAGGAGTTTTTCCTTATGTTCAGATGGAATTCCCTGTGTTCCATTTTGTGCCCGTTGCCCCTCGTCCTGTCACCGGGCATCACTGAAAAGAGACTGTCCCCATCCTCTTGACACCCGCCCTTTAGGTATGTATAAGGACTGATGAGATCTCCTCGCAGTCTTCTCTTCTCCAGGCTAAACAGACCCAGGTCTCTCAGCCTTTCCTCATCAGAGAGATGCTCCAGTCCCGTGATCATGTTTGTAGCCCTCCGCTGGACTCTCTTCAGTAGTTCCCTGTCTTTCTTAAAAGGAACCAAATATTTCAAACACTGTTAACTTTCCTTGGTCTAGATTATTATCCTTGTTTCAAGTCTTTGGCAGCTGTAATGAACACCTTAAAAACCATCGGTCAAATCCTGTTTCTTGCAGTCCATATAATCTTATGCACAGGTGTAATAGGGATCATAACATTAGTCTGTTGAAAGGAGGGAAGGAGAGAGGGGGTGAAAGAAAGCCTAGATCCCTCCAGATGCAGTTTCAAATTCTGAAATTCCACTGTGCTCAACATTGCATGGAAACAGAACTGTTTACAGCTTGACTTTTTTTAAGAAATTGCAGCAGCTAAGCAAGGAAGAACACTAAATAGCATGTGGCAAAAAATAGGGAAAATATTCTTCCTGGAAAGAAAAATCTCCCCTCCTTTTACAACTGATTTAGTAGTTAATATTACATTAACCAATGGTGGTAAATATTATGGTGAAAAAGGTAATACTGAGTAAGAGCTTGCTGGTGTACAGAAGGAGTTTAGCGAAGTCCAGATTCCTTTAATCAGGGTTCTTTTGTCAGACACAGACGCTTTTCCTGGCTGTGGGTGAATCTGCACAACACTCGGCTGGCACATGCAAGCCACTTTTGTCCTTGCTCTTGGCAAGTGGCACCCGGGTTCCAGCAACCCCAGTGGCAGACCCAGAGCCAGAGCTGGAGCCCTGCAAAGCTGTCCCTGCTCAGCCATGGCAGCCCACAGCATCGGTCGTGGGCTTCAGACCACGAGGAGCACAGAGACTCAGCAGCCCACAACAGACTGTGTAGACACAGCCAGTAAAATATTAATCTGCTGCTAAATTACTTAAGATTTGATCCATATAGAACGTAGCACCGAAAAAGGCAGATTTGTGAAAAATATCCGCCTCCGCATAAGCAAAAAAAGGAAGCATAAAACTGACCTGGCTTCAGATTTCATTATAAATGTGAAATAAAATCTCTGGGAATAAAAATCACCATATTCCTGCGTATTTTTTTTCTTCACTAGTGGCCATCAGCTTTTTAAGAACCATGCTTTACGTAATTCATATGAGCAGCTACCTTAGGTTAGACCAGAAGCTCCACTTGGGCTTGTATCACATCTCTTACGCGCCCAGCAGCAAGCGTCGGGGCAAACAGTGAATGACTCAGGGTGGCTATTGAGTGAGCCTTCCCCCCATACACGCTTCAGGACATCACACACCTAAATGGAATTTGTATTGCTTTAACTTCCAGCCAGTAGTACTTATAGATGGCTTGGTTACAACTCAATACAGCTTTATCATAATCTTTGCTAAAAAGAGAATAATAGGTGTCTGTACTATTCACAAAGCACATCTATTCTAGCTATCTGTTCCCTGGTTTGCAAGCTCATACTTTCAGCTTTACAATATTTGTATAATGTAATGACTCCCAAGTTTAACATAGTATGCTTCACATGATTATATCTATCTTGAAATTCTTTATAAATAAACAGGCCCTGAATAAACACAGACACGTCATCTAAACCAGTTAAGAAAGGTTGTATTGGTTTCATTTTTATGCTGCTTGTTGTAAAGGACAAATTTGGAATCATCTGTTGTGATAAAGAAAGTAACTGCTGGAAAGAAAATAAATCCTTCAAATAACCTGCGCAATTGCTTTGGAAGCCTGAGCCAAATCTTCTGGCACAAGACAGGCAAAGCCCTTCATCAGATCTGATTAGCCAGAAATCAAGTGACAAAGTATTCAGCAGATACACAAAGCAGGTGTTACATCCACACCAGAACACAAAAGGGAAGAAACAAGGCAAAAAGAAACCAGTAGTTTAAGAGAAAGCGTGTGGCATCATGTCCTACATGTAATTTAGAAACTTAGATAAACCTGGCCCATGGCATTCTGGAGCACAGGGGTTAAAATAGTAATTTTAGAATTAAAAAAGAAAAGACAAATGACTAAAAATGCAGCCACTCTTGACTAGGTTATTTCAAGTTTTTCAAAGAGCGTCTTTCAAATGCTTATCTTTCACGCATACAGCAATGGGGATGTCTCCCTTTTCTAAAGTCAACCCCTTGTTCAAAGGACGTAATAAGAGCAAAGTCATGATCAAAAAAGCTTAGCAAAAATCATACCAATAAGCCCACATTTCTTTGCTCTGGTTTGGGGAAGCATGTAGGGAATTTCTAGAAAATACTATGTATGGAAGAGTCATTTTGTGCCTGGCACATGATGGCAGCTGGCGCAGGTTGGTGACCTGCGAGACCCCGAGAGCTTCTTTCTGAGCCTGTTTACCATGTTGTCAAGCTCACTCATAAAAATAAATGAAAGAAGGTAAGAGTCAGAGTAAAATTCTGCCTGCTGAAGTCAGACAGCTCTGTCATTGAAAAGGCTTTACCTGTTATATTTCCTCACTTCATTCACCCTTCAAGAGCAGAGTTCCGTGTTAAAGCGTGTTTGCAGCCTGCTCAGAAGCGAACAGTGAGCACATGCACGCATCCGAAGGCCTGGTACATCAACTGAGAGCCCCCCACTTGCCTCCGGATGGCTCAGGAAGCAGCCAGCCTGCCAACAATGCTACCCACAAGCTTTTTCTCTTCAAACACAACATTTTGTTTCAAAAGGACAGGACAGGGCTGGCCACTCCATAATTTACACTGCGGGTTTACTTGGTAGGCCTTCATAGTTTTTTTCCTACCTTCTGAGTGCATCAGTGGAGTTAATTCTTTTTAAATTCAAGTTTAAAAATGTGTTTTCCAACAACAACGGACTTACAATGACAGCGAGTTGTTTAAATCCTGAGTCAGACAAAGCACAGCAA
Organism: Dromas ardeola; assembly: GCA_013398915.1. Classification (NCBI taxonomy): domain Eukaryota; kingdom Metazoa; phylum Chordata; class Aves; order Charadriiformes; family Dromadidae; genus Dromas; species Dromas ardeola. Next base: position 680,760 of record VYZM01003407.1, read on the forward strand.
CAGCTGCTCTGATTCGGCTGAAGGCAAAGGCAGCCACCAGGACAACATTTGTCTTGATAGTCTGAAGCTTCGCTAAAAATTCCTCGCTGCTTTTTAATGTGATTTTTCATTATTTTGGTGTTGGGACCAGAGCAAATATTGATGGTAAGGAGTCTCAGTTCAGTCACACAGATAATTATAAATTACATGCGATCATTAAAGCTATAATGTCTGATTTTTTTATTAATCTTAGCTGTCACTCAAAGCACCCAGAAAACGAAATACATTGTTCATGTTACGGCTTTTTCTTAGGATACTTTCGTTACTATTGACAAGCCATGAACAGAAAAGTTATGTCCAATTGTCCACAATTCAAGCAGGAAGACACTCACTAAATAAATGTAAGAGACTGCAGAGTCTTCAACTTCTAATTAACCCTTTCTGCAATGTGAGTCAGTTTGGTGACTGGGCTGTACGTCTGAGGACGTAGAGGATTCCCTTCTGGTTCTCGTCTCCATCACTCCCAAGATGCCAATGTTATCAGCCCACTGGGGGACAAACGTGACAAAACTTCAAGCGCTAGTGAAAAAAACACATGGTGGAAATGGAGCATTTTGCAAAGAAATGGAAAAGAGTAGATCAGAAATATATGCAAAACGTGGTTCTTGCTTAGAAGACAGTGAGAGGGGAAGAAAGGTGAATTTAGCAGTGTTTGAAAGCAGGTTACTTGTGGGGGGGGGAATAGGCAGCTGAAAACTCTCATCATCAGCTGTAGTCATGCATACGGAGAGCCCAAGGTCAGCTTACGAACTATGCTTCCCACAGTTGGGATCCTTTACCGAAGGATGAAAGCACAACAATTACAGCAATTTTCAGAGGATGGGTAGCTTGGACACTCAAAGGTTCTCAGCAATGACAGTGTTTAAGGCAGGTTTTTCGTTAGTGCTGAAAATACCTCTGCAGGCAACAATCAGGCTACTTAAAAAAAAAAAAAGAAAAACAAAAGAAAAACATCTCCTTACAGGACAGATTGAAATTGTTATTGGTAACCTGAATATCATTTTAGAACACATCAAGCTGCTTCTGATTAACGTGCTAAACAACAAAATTACAATTTCTCCTCTCCTAGAAAACCATGCAGCAATTACAGGGCAACCTGTTAACAGACACCAAAGGGACTGATAATTTCATAGCCATTAAATAATGCAGTGTGATTAATTTGAAGGCACTTTCGCACTGCCAGATTTCCTTGGCTTTGAGGATAAATTAAGACTTCTTTTTTTTTATTAGCACCAGTTAAAGTGTATTAGGAGCAAAGTCTAATTCACTCCCGTAGTGTCTTACCTCCATTAAGAGAAAATTCTCTTCCTACTGAATCTCTAGCCCGTTTTTCCTACCACTAGGATAATTTTGTGCTTTACACATGGGCAATACTGGAAATACCAAACGTTATCTGCAGAAGACCTTCCAGAAGCTGTCAGGGAATATGTCAAAATACACAGAGGTCCTTTACCTCTGCCAACTTCTGCATTCATCTGTGACTTGGCAGCAAGAGTTGCACAAGTTTGCCTGGAAGATGGGCCACACAGTAAAACAGGGGATTAAGAAAGCTTGCCAAAAACTGCAAGAATGTGAGGCATTTCCAAAACCATCTGGTGAGGGGAAAAGCTGGATCTACTCCTGATCCCCATGAAAGGTGCAGTTCTGAGCAGTGGAGTACTCTTTCTCACCTATTCATGTTTCCCTTAATTATTAACAAACTAGCAGAATTTTGCAATGTTTTTAAAAAATGTAAAAAAACCTCAGTTTTTTATTCCTTATTGATGTTAATTTTTTTCAACCAAATTTTCACAGTTGGCCTACCTCTGCCAGTAAATGCTATTATCTGCACTGTGACAATACAAATTACTTTCATTCTGAAATCCATTTTGCACGTTTATAAACTTTGTTAAAAATATTTATTTACACTACTAAGAACTGCCATTCACATTTTCTTCTGAGGGCCAATAGGAAACACTAGAATAGCCAGTGCAAGCCAGTAACTCATCAAGAGAATTGTGGAGTTTAAGCAAAGAAAACTCATTCAGAATAGGAAAGAATGATAAGAGGGTGCCCAGGAATTGCACAGCTCATCTCAGAGAAGGGCATGGCTGAACGTCTTGTAGACTGCACTGTTCTTTAGAAAGAGCCTGACTGTTAAAGTACCACCAGCATGGAGAGCCTGCTGGCCTCGCTATTTGGAAAGGGAAACATTTTCCTATAGTTCGTACAAAAGCTAACAAATAGCTGCTATAATCAATGGGTAATTTAGATGCGTAATTCAAAGAGGGGAATAAAATGGTGGAAAACAATGCACAATATTTTAATAAGTTAACATGGACAACATTGCTAAACCAACATTTTCTAGCCAGCTGCTGTATCTGTCATTTCTATTGCATTTCCCAGCAACCATTAATGTAATTACTTCTTGACTCTTAAACATTATTGTTAGGCTCATTCCACCCACTAACAAGACATATGTGATCACATTGGAAAAGGTGTGTAATAGTTTGTGTCTGTTTTCCCAACCCACGGTAACTTTTTGGACATACTGCCTGATTCCAGGCAGTGCAGTGGGGGCGAGAAACTTGCTAATTTCCCCCAAGCTTCATGAAAATAGCATCCTGGTAGAGAACAGGTACTTTAACAGTGTCCCTGCTGAGGGAGAGACTACGTCATGAAGACATAGCTTTCACTAGACACTAGAGAATGCTCTTTGAAATGCCACAGCCGTAAGAAAATCTTTCGCCAGCGCTGGTGCCTCCTTAGACATCAGGTAACAGCATAAGGAAATGCCTTAGGAAACCAGGCTACAATAATTTGATGTTCCTATTCCTTGGCATTCAGTCCATCTTCAGGACAAGTTGGCCCATTTTTTCCAGAGGTTTTTACTACTCAGGACTGCCAGGAGTCTTGAGTTGAGTCCAGCTATGCGAAGTTGGATAAATGATGCTCCTAGTCACAAAATCATTTCTTACTGAAATTCTACTTGAGTATTTTGTGTGAAACATGATTGAGAAGACGGCTGCATAAAGGATGCGAATTTTAATATCTTAGCTCAATTTTGAAGCATTCTTTCCTTCTATATTAGTGCAACGTTAGACAGCAATTGAAGGAAAATACCCACCTCACTGGTACTTGAATAAAGACACAGCATTTTTTAATCACAAAACCGAGTCTGACATGGCCTATTAAATGAATCTGTTTACTTGGTGGTAATTGGTAAAACAAAACTCCCAGCTAGGTTCTGTCCATCAGCAGCATGCATTTAAAAAGTATATTTTTTTCATGCAAGAAAACAGTCAAGTCCTGCAGCAGAGTGACTCCTCTGTCCACAGCTCGATCAATACCCTTTTATTAATTTTGCTTTATTCTGGATTGTAGCATGGCTACAGTTTGACAATGTGGCAACACATCAAGAAAGTTAATCTTGCTTACAAGATAGGATCAGAATTTGATTTTTTTGACTTTTCAAACATATCTCCATGTTTCAGACACAAGTCTCCCATCCTCAAGGTTGGGATGTCTCTCAGAACTGAAGTTTGGAGTGCAGTTTCTAGGTTTAACCTGTGATCTGAGCTCTGTTAAACTACAGATTCTTCTTGATTGCTTTCAATCTCATCACCTGGCTTCTTTCATAATTTCATCTACCAAAGGAAACAATGATTTTGTGACAAAGCCATCATTCCTTCTCTTGCCCAAGAACACTGCAGACCATGGTCTGTCAGACTGCTGTTCAGGCACCATCATAAGGGTCATACCACAGTCAGAAGAAGCACCACATTATTGCCGTCAGGAAAAATTCCGCCCAAACTCGCATTACTTGGCAGTACCAGCCTCACACTGATCTCCACAGCTTGGAGCTGTACACAGCTGTACAAGTTCCACAGAGGTGCTGCATGTCCCACGAGCACCATGAAAACACAGCACCAGCTATTTCCCAGCTATTTGCTAGCTCATTCAGCCTCTTCTGTAGTGCTAGGCAAGCACCAGGGTTTTAAAAAATGCATTTGGGCAAAACACACAGTTATACTTTTGGGAAACAAATAAGAAACAAAAGGTTATAACTAAAATGAATATGAAACAGCAATATACTTAATAAAGTAATACCTGTCTAGTTGCTTACTGCTTCTCATCCAGGACACCAAAGAGAGATCAGCCATGTGGGTACACCATGAAATCCTGGTTTTTGCTCTGAACACTTGCTTTCTTCTTGTCACCTTTATCAGCTTTGAGGAAAAATGCCCTAATATTGAGTAGTAACTGTCCTATAGGCAAGCCCTCACTTCTAGGTCTAAGGCTAGCCAGAGGGCTGGTGATCCAGCTCCCTATGTGGAGCCACCATACTATAGTCATTGAAAATCTTTCCTCTGTTCTTCTGCTTCCCATATCTCAAATCTAGATTCTTACTTTTTATCCAAAGCCTATGTAGCTTTGATGACTCCTGCCTCACTCCTCTATTGCCTTCTGGAGCCAGAGGGTTTGGCCACGACTGTAAATTCCATGGAAGGCTCTCTCTAAATGATCGCTTTTGATACTTGATGATGCTTCTGTCTGCCCATCATTATTTTTCCCTCAGGTTTGCACTTAATCCAACAAGGCTATTCCTGTGCCCCAGTGATTAAAAGTCCCTTTTCCCTGTTCTGCTCAACTGCTATTTCCTGCCCAGGCTGAACTCCTCCTTTATACAAAGCTACAGCCGGCCTCCGTTTAACATTACAAAAGCCACCCCTTGCAAAGATGTTCTCTGAAGCTCATGGTATACCACCTGCTTTGATACAGACCTATAAAAAGCATTCTAATGCTAACAGACTGAGAATAAACTATTGTGTCTAGACATGTATATGAAAGCAAATATCCCCTTGTCCTGTCTCCAACGGGGAGCCCCTGTGTTTGTTACAGATTCTTCTTGTGTCCACAGAAATTTTAGGTGGGTGTCAGCTGGAGCATATCACCCATAACTTAATGGCTCCCAGAGCCCTGCTGGGACTCCGCGTCAGTGTTACGCCAGGAACCTCCGTGGAGCAGCCCAGATTAACAAGTGTGCCAAGATAGCTTAAAATCTTGGTAGCAACCTTCCACCATTGTGAGAGCTCCAAGCAGGACACCTTGCTTCGTGTATCAATCCAACATATAACTAATCTTTTCCACAGAAGTATAACCACATAATCCGCTAAAATGTATAACAATACACACACAAAAATGAAGGTTAATTTCAAATCTAAGCTGGAAGGATGAAATACACTTTTAAGTTTAATTTGTTCAGTAGTCTGCTTTCTCTCAGTTCAGCAACACACGATTTCTGACCAAAGGTCCCAAACCAGCAGATGGCTTAACCAGTTCTAAAATGAGTTCCCTGCTAACCCCAATGGCAGATGGCAACACCACAGAGATAGAAGAAAGATGAAGTTGTTCCAGATTGCAGTGAGAAGCTAAAGCAAATTATCAAACCATCTCTCAAACCAGAAACTCTAGAACTTTGTATTCCTTCTCCTGGCAGGGTAACTACTGATAACACTATTTGAATAGCATGCAGCTACAAATTTGGAAGCCAATTTCGTAGGCATCATTAAGAATGTCAGAAAAATTCAGCAAGTTTATCTGCACTGTGATTATTTCTTCCTCAATTACTTGCAAGTATAGAGTGGCAGAAGGGTAACACTAAAACACAGGAATCAAAGTGGCTTTTGGACAGGAAGGTGCCTATCACCCACCAATTCTATTTAATGAATCTGCATGAAAACAGGGACTAACAAATAACAAGTAACATGGTGTATCCACTGGACAGAAAGCAAGAAGGAGTTTTCTCTCTATTATTCAGCAGCTGCCAGGAGCTGGTTCACAAAGCATGATGGACTGGATCTTTTCTGACATCATTAAAATTAAAAAGGAAATTGTTTTCTATTATTAATTATAGAAGTGTACCTCTTGTTCTCAGAGCTCTCAGAAATGGTGAAACAGCATCCAGTCGCAGTACATTGTAGACCTATAAACCTCATCAGACAATAAGATGCTTGGAAGAGTTTGCCTCAGACTCAACAAAATGTCAAGTTTACTTTCCATCTGCCAGAGCAAACCCATTTTATTGGAAGCCACTACAGAAATAGCACCAAAGACCTGCCAGCCTTAATGTGGGTGACACAAGCATGCACACACAAAAGCCCACCCTCACTCCACATCATCTCACTTTCTAACTCGCACTTTGAAATCACTTGAAGAGATTGCAACCCGGTTACCACTTCTATTGAGTGGCAAAATCCCTGAGACCAGTGAAGCTAAAGCCAGGACAAATGAAGGCAGAACCAGGTCCTGTCACACTTGCACAGATTTTATTTGGTAACATGGAGATATTATAAAGGCAACAATGGAAAAGGAAACAACTTTCAGGTTAAGAGAGAAAATGTTTGGTTAGTAATTTCATTAACCTGCAGTTAATGGCATCAGATTTCCTTTCATATTTATAAATAAACAATGCTCACCTGTCTTCCTGGGTTAACAGTTCCACAAGAACGACAACACTATAGCACACAGGCTTCTAAAATTAACTTACTGTTCTGTTTTGTGTTACTGTTCTCCCCCCTCTGTCCTTTCTACTCTTACTCTGCTGCAAAAAGCAACGTGTGACCAAGGACATGAGACTTGTGACCCACCTCCCCAGAGAAGTCTCCCACCTCACCCCCAGGAACGACACAGACTCTCCATTCGCCTCACTCCAACGGGCTCTTATGCCTAATGCTTATGAAGCAAGAAGCAAATCCAGGCACCGGGCTATTCAGTAATCTGAAGAGCCTTCCCAGTTCAAATACATCGACCAGCACTTTTCCAAATCTTCCACCAGCACAAATGGGACACAGATTGGGTCTTCCAAAGTTCTGTTCTGAGACTTCTAAAATTCCATCTCGACTGTTGACTTCATTAAAACAAAAAAAAAAATAGCCCTGAAGGTAAATTGTGTTAACGTGTTTCTGTATAGTAAGTAAATTATAAACCAGCCAAGTTTGAAGACAAGAGTTTCTAATGAGTTTTCTTGAGTATGAGGCAAACTCTCCCAAGTATTGTCATTGCTTCATAGTTTCCAGGAAGTTTCTGGATTTTATATCCAAAAGTTGTAATTCTATAATATCTTGAATGCAATCCTATAATATGATAACTAAATCCAAAAGTATTTTATAGAGTTATCATATTATAGAATTGCATTCACTATGTTACAGAATTATAAAGCCACATGAATGGACCATGGCAGAAGCTTATGGTGAAATCCTGCTCCCACTCACATCAACCTTCCAGAGCATCAGCTGCAGAAAATGTAATGAAAAGCCTAAAACCCAGAAGCAATGTTTTGAAAGCTCAAAAAAGTCAGAAATATGAAAAAGCAAAGCACTCTCTATTAGCAGTATGAGAGCCTTGCCAACCTACAGAGCCTAAATGCTTCCAGGTCAAGTTTGGAGGTTCTTGATAAGGTTCAAAATACTCAGAAGTTCCTAAGCCATCTGCATGGTCACTCCAGGACAAATACTCCAGCAGACTGTCAATCGGACTCACCAACTAACAATTCTTACCTATCTCTCACTGAGAAGATATTGCCTTTACTTGCTACAGGCTTCTTTTTTTGTTTGCCTTGCAAATGATACATCTTTTTCTTATCTATGGACTTCTTGGGGGGTGAGGGACTTTCTTTTTTGATCCCACTTGCAAATCCTCAAAGCATCTCAAGATTAGGCATTTCGTACAGCTTTGTACCATGAGAAATGTTTTGGTGAACTAAATACCAGGATAATTAGTCAGCATCATACCCATAACGAAATACAGAGAAAAGAAGAAAAAAAGAAAAAAAAGAAAGGATCCTTTCCCTAAAAATAGTAACTTGCTCGCTACAATGTAAATACTATTATAGTATTCCAATGACATAGAGAGGGTTACATGACCCTCTCTCTGTACATGACAAGCTACATTGTACTTAGATTTTGCTGTAACTCTTTGCTATCCTTATTAGGCCATTCGAGACTGGTATGCTGCTTATAATTACCCTGACCTGTAAAAAAACCCTGTTAATACTAGCAGTGATGCTGGTACTGGCAGAGCAAGTTATAGACACTGAAGTTAATTATATTCAAACTAAAGTAAATTTGGGAAATGTATTTGCATGCACTCAGCATTTGGCTACCTTTCAAATTACAATCTACTGTAAACGCAGATCTTCATTTTCCCAATGAACTTTTATAGGCTTCTGTTACAACAATTAGCAGTTTTGTGAAGGAAAAGTTCCCTGGGTAGGGACCAAACGTAAAGTCGCGAGCGGGCAATTCAACACCTCCATCTAGAGAAAGCATCCTTCCACCAGCAGCCAGGGGACTGCCAGTGCCCTTCATCTGCCTCCAGCTGTCACACGTGAGAGGGGGGAAAGACCAGCATTTAGATAGGGCACCCATAATGCTTCTTCCCATTACAGTTTCCACAGCTGCAAGCCCGATGAATCAACACAGAAACACTACTTCCAATGGCACTCTCCAGCACCTTACAAAATTTTACCCGGGTATTCCTAGAAACTATTAGTATCGTGAAAACTGTCTCCCTCCCCAGAGATACATTACAGGCTCCTCAGCCACATCTCATAACTAACTCTTATTATAAGACTCCAAAATAAACACACAGAGAGTGGGGAAAAAAAAAAAAAAAAAGAGAGACATCTCATCTTGCACTAATCTCTTAGTAATAAAAGTAAATCCTACTGCTAATTTAGAATAATAAATATGAATTATATAAATTTACATAAATACCAAGCATACAAAGTTAATACTAAAAAAAGAATACATAACTCACACTAAGCCACCAAGGAAACATGTTTGCATGTAAACCTGCATTGAAAATAACAGAAATAACAACTCCAGTGGATATTTATGATCACCATCAGTTAGCTATAGCTAATGTGTCTCTGTTTGAACTACAAGGAATTTAAAATACTTTACAGTAGAAGTTACCAGATCTATTAATGATATTAATAATAACTAACACATTTTTTAAAAGATTTCATTTTGATTTTAGTAACAACTCTATACTGCAATGTACTACACCAGTCACTTTGCAACGTATGTCCTCACAGAATCACATCTTAGTGCATATAGTCTACCTATTTTTCAGTTAATACCTCTAGGTTACAAATCAGCAAACTTCAAGATTGTTTTTCTAATCAGTAACTGCTGACTTGCTCAGTCAGTACCCTCATGGATTACTTCTTATACTCAAGTCAAAATTAGGATTAAAGGATGTTTTGGCAATGAGAAATTTCTAACTGTAAGAGCGTAATATAGAACAGTATCAGGCAAAATTCCAACAAAATGTAGATACAATCTAATATAAATATGTAATCTGGTGGAGAGAAGACGGGAACAACTCTGTAGGCAGAAGGCAGCCCGCTGGAGGAGCAGACAGGGGTTGCAGCCCAGCCATGTACCAGAGTGGTCTCCTTGCCTTTCTGCACCAAGTTAAACAGAGCTGATACGTGCCCTCAAAAAAATCACGTCAGTTGAACTAGCATTTTTATGAAAACATCTTTCCATCAGAAAACTGCAACCAAGCTCCTCTTATTTTAGTTTCTCTGACATCAAAATTAACAATATAGAGGAGGGGGCGGAATATCTTATTATCCCAAGGACCCCATCCAGTATCTTCCTCCTCATACTCCTTCCCCAACCTTGTAATCTCTAAATCTTCCAGACAAAGCCATTTATCCTCACAGGCAAATTGTGCTGCTGAACCTCAAACTACAGCTGAGGAAACACATTTGAAAGGCAAACCAGTTTTTAGTGGCATAATGTCAAAAGCAGCTGAAAATACACAGTGGTTCATCAAAAAGGACAATTCTTTAGGAAATGATTAGTGGTTATTTTCAGAATCACAATAACGTGTGCTCAGAGCTGCGCAGAACAAAAGACGTGTACGCTCTCTGTCACATGAAGTTTATTGTAACAGACACTTGAAAGACAAAATGAGAAGGATCCAATTCTGTTCTCATTTGCCCTTATTTTAAATAAAACAAAATCCCAGTGTCCCCAGTGCTTCCAGTCACCTCATAGAAATTACTGGCTAATGATGCTAGAATCAAATCCACTTTGCTTCATTCTGCTTTTATACTTTAATTTACACTCAATTCCTTTAATATAAATTCATTTGTTGAGACTACTAAGAAGTTATAAAACCTAAAGAACAAAGACCACCGTAGCCTCAAGTGCCACCCACAATGCCAGCTTCCTGCACATTCCAGAAGGACCAGAAGGTAGGGCAGCCTTACTGCTATTGCCAATTAGCAAATAACACCCATTAAGCCACCTGATTTCCCAGGTCCTCATCAAATTCCAGCTTTATCAGTGATTATTTTCATAAAACTGTTTAATCCTCAAATCCTGTCGTTCCATCCACAGTTTCAGCATGCCCTTCTCCTTGTTGTGAAGTGTAAACTTGCCTTGAGATGCCAACTAAATACCAAGTTTTACCACTGAAACAGCTGGATTTCAGTGTCAGCAGGCGGAAAAAATCCCTGAGCTGTTCTTGAAGTCAATGAAGTGGACTGCGGGATCTTTGAGGGAGGAAGAGAGTTACATGATTGTATGATTGTTAACAAGACTTGATTTATTTTTGCTGAACACCCTACTCACCATAATCAACACCAGAGGGATTATGGACACTGCCTGAATTTCACCAGTAGGACTAACAGAGAGAGGCTCTTTCCAAGAAAACCAAAGTTCCTTTGGAATATCTATTTGTAGCATCACTTGAGATTACAGAAATAGCTGGCTCAGAACATAATGCTGTGCTACAGCCCGATTCACATCTTTATTAGACAATCAAAATAGCTATTAGGTTACAAAAAGCCCCTGTCTCAAAAAAGCAATTCCACTGGCAGAACTTCTGACAGCCCAGAGATACCTTTTCACTTTCAGTAAATTGGCTGATTTTTACGCAGCAGTAACCCACAGCTGAGCTACGAGAATTTCACTGTTTCAATAATCACCCAAATCTCTTTACAGACAGCATCCTCTCCCTTTATCGTGTAAACCCACCATACTTTTGCTGTCCTAACTCATCTTTCACGCTAACTGCCCGGATGGGGAAGGCTGTCTCCCCCGGCGCACGGGCTGGGTTTGCCCTTTCCCCACTCCTGCCTGCAGCCCCGTTTGCTTCCTTGAGAGGTTCCTCTACCTGCACAACCTGAAATGGTCCCAGTTAAAGCTCCCCCTTCTCTGCCCTGCTTCACATATTCCTTCATTCCTCTCTTCTTTCTGGTATAAGATACACCTCTTAATTTATAGAAAAATTGGGGGAAAGTTGCTAAATGTTTTTAGGCCATCATCCTGGCACTCACATTCATTACACACATCTCCTTAACTGAACGTTAGCTCCTTAGAAATGAAAATCGGTAAAATATTTTTCCTATTAAGATCACACAGATTTCAATCAGGATGTTTATTAAGAAATTTCATCCTTTAAAATAACTTTGCAGATTTCTATTCAACTTATTGTCCTCTTTCACAGAGGTAAGAGGCACTCCCCACTTGAAGACGCTAACTTCAGGTTTATTTTCTCCTCATTTGCTCTCAGAGAAGTAGGCCTCATAGCTGCACATGTCTTCAAGCTGCAACAAAAATTCCTCCTTTGCATGGGAGACTGTCATCATCTCCATACTGGTTTGCTTCTTACTCCGAAACAGCCCCTTGGATTTTCATGGTTGCTTTGCTGGAGGAAGAAACTACCAAAATGAGCAAGGCAATCAAAATATAGCCCTAAAATAAGGTGGGCAACAAAGCTGTTATCCTGCTATCTGTGGAGATGTCAAGCATTCCTCAGCTTTTGGAAGAATCAGTTATACAAATATTTAAGCCCTCAAAGCCAACACATTTACCAATCATTTAGACATAATCATCTTGTCACTTACATACAGCTCAACAAACATGTCATTGGGGAAACCCTACAGTGTAATTAACGTTGGGTTGAATGACAACTGAAGAAAAACATTATAAGCATTTTCATTCAAACCTGAAAGGCAACATCTAGTGTGTCAACACTCACTTCACCAGGAAGATTGATTTTCTCCGTTATTATTCTTTATTGTACACATGTAGCTTTCAGTTTAATTTCACTGAGGATTTTAAATATGGCTTGGCTTTAAGGTTTTCTGTTTAGCAATGCAGTCCAAACTTTTATTCTCAGGAACACAAGAGATCAAGCCATGTCGCCTGACAGCACGGTTAAGTGATCTGATGGTCAGAGAGGAGAGAAAAGAAAGAGAAAAACTTACTGTAATTTTTATGAACCTTCAATTTTGTAGGTAAAATTTTTAAAAGAAACAGTAAGTGCCAGTTCCACTCCAATAATCACGATATTTTCCTAAATATACCCTCCAGTCATCTGAAGGAACTGTGGCCTCCAAAGGTCTTATTTTGCTCTCAGTGTTGTTAAATTTCATAAAGTGAAACAACTTGCAGTCATGTTTACCTATGTTATAATATATTTCCTCTACAGATGATGAAGAGATGTAAGCAGAGCTATCTGCCAGGGTATCATTTTAAAATACACACGCAACCGTTCTCTAAGCAGCACAACGGCCCGAAGCTCTGAGATGCAGCAAGGTCTCACCAGCACATCTGAATTCTGCATAAAGTGCTATTAGTGTCTGATTAAATATTAATTACAAGAATGCAGTTGTACAGCATTTAACTGGGGAAAGGCCATTAGCGAATCGCAATTTTTCTGCCAAAAAATACCTAGCACAGCACAATGTTACTTTCTGCCCTATTTAATATGGCTCACAAGGAGGTAGTAAGTGGCCTGAAAGCATCAGTCCCACCCAGTGGCAAAGGCTGTGGTCCACTGTCCTCCCCATTTTTAACCAGACAAAATCCTGGCTAAAAAGCATGCCTGGGAGACATGAGTACTATTTGTTTCAACAGGAGCAAGAGGAAGGTGTTGCGTTTCAAAGAGAAGCCTAGTCTGTACGCGGGGAGCCAGAGCCACAGCTGTTCCCAGCGTCTCCTCCTCTCCCCCACCTCATGCCTGATGGAGATTCGGGCCCTTGCCTTCACGCCCCAGCTGCTAGCCATGCGGGGGTCCCTGCTGACCACACATGGAGCACAGCCATCCTTCTCCAAGAGGGAAGGACCACCTCCAGCTGTCCACACATATTTTTTGTAGTCATCTCAACCAGCAGATCAAACCGAGGACCCTTCCCATGCCCCATGCCTTGCTCAGCTGCCACCTGCCCGATCTTGGGGAAGTCACCAGCTCTACCCACAAGCACTGCCGGCAGCTACGCAGCTGTGACACCGCTTCTTCCCCTAACAAACTTGTGTCATGTGATGGATATAGCACAAAGACTTGAATTCTACCAACGGAGGAGAGCAGATCTAGTGCCTCCATTGAAAAATTGGGTTCCTTCCTATTTTGGTAACCTACAGTGATGATATGCGGGTCGAGGGAAAGCTCTAGCAATACCACAGGTAGGGCTAAGCAAATACTTTTCAACTATTATTTACAAAAAAAGACTTTTTTTGGTCATATTTAAGGCACTTAACCATCTGAATCCACTCCAGTGAGCCTAAGTTCTGTACAATTAAAACATGGATTCAATATTGGTTGCGGAAATGGTAGTTTCCCACTGGGCACTAAAAAACCACGAGTACCAATACGTACCATGGTGCAGCAGGCGTAACAGGTCCAGGTCCTTCCCTTGTGTTGAAGGACCCATCTCGCATCCCCAGAGACTGCTCTAGCACTCAAAATTGTTCTGGGAGTGGTTTCTCTCAGACTCTGCCAGAACAGTGCAAGATACTGATCTCTGGGCATTGTAGTTCAAGTCTCTGAACTTGCCTTCGAAAAAGCATCTCACCTCTTAGATGCACCCTTTATCTACCAGGCTACTGATCCATTCACACCTTCTCAGTGCTCCCATGCCTCATGCCAGCATTTTAAGTGATTTATTAAGTGACACTAGTGGGGTAGAGTCAAAGTGTAAAATTTACTTCCCATTTCCTCACACCGAAACACCTCCCTTGTATTTTTTTTTTTCACACACTTCTCTCCTGTTCAAGGTGCCCTCTAGGTTTTCACATGTTTCACTAGAGCACTGAAATATTTTATAGCACTCACGAGAGCGCCGGACGGCAGAGACACATGATCCCTGCCCAAGGAACTCACATCCCCGAGAAGCAGGCAAGGGCGAGGCAGTTCAGTGTCGCAGTTATTGAGCTCTGGGAGATGCTCTTCCTGGGCTTTCCCACTTACTGCTGGCTCCTCTCCTATCTGTCCTCCACTGCCCTTACCATCCAGGAGGCATCTTTACAGCCCTGAGCTGTGCCTGCAGGAATTGCTCTGCTGCTCTTTTTTTTTTTT
>VYZM01003407.1:704581-746079 GCA_013398915.1 Dromas ardeola
GGGGCTCAGCAGCATGTAAAGAAACCTCTCTGCTGCCTTCGGTGACTTGCCAGAAGTCATACAATGGGTCAGCAGCAGAGCAGGGAACTGAATTTAAATTTGCCTCCTAACCCAGTGCCCTTTCTCCTGCATCTTCTCAGCTCTCAGCTTCCAGCCGCCCAAGATTCCCCAGCTTCACATGAGTTTGCCTTGCAGGGTGCTGAAGCTCTTCAGCACATTTCCTCTTAGACAAATCCAAGAAAACATACACACGCTACTTCCCCCCTGCTAGGTTTATGTCTAGGTGCCGTTCCCCTGCCGTGAAGAAAAGGACAAAACAGAAAAAGCCAAAAGGGGGAAGATTCAGAGACACAACCTGCCCAGCCTCTGGGGAGCCTTCTCAGAGTGCATGTCTATGGTCAAATGATCAAAGCAAAACCATTTTTGCTGTTACCACTCTTCTCTGGGTCCTTTGAAGAAAAGCAACAGCTCACAAAAGAAGTGAGTATTTACTCTTGCAGTTTACATAGCACGTGATCGCTATCCAGTTTCTTCAGTTTTTGCTGCAGCTGTTGACACGCTTCCTACTCCTATTGGAGGGGGGAAAGGCTTCTTATTTTCAGACATCAGCTATTTTAGCCTCTTAAAGACCTCTCTCTCTTTCTCGGAGTTAACGGGCAAAGAGTCTCTCTCTAACACTGCCTCCTGAATTGCTGCCCATGGAACTTGGCAGTCAAAGGAATACCATCTGCTGAAGTCACCAGAATAATCTATACTGTATCACTATCACCTTCTTCCACGTTCCCCTCTCCCCCAAAAGGATAAATCAAACTAACCATCACTTGCGTAAAGATTTTTCCCTCTCTTTTGTTACCCCTCCCTAATGTCTCCTTATAACTGTGTGGCTCGGAACATTTCTCAGTGTACAGCAGATAACACAATGATAGACAGTAGGATAGTCTTAATGCCAGAAAATCTGGAGTGACTCATCTTCATGAAAGCAAGCCATGTGAGTCACAGCCATGATGACTCAGAAGCCTGAGGAGAAGGCACCTTTCTGGGAGGAAGAATTGAAATTGTCCTACTTTTGCAAATATATAACTTAGGCAGGAGCTTCTCATAGGGGTAGATTTAGGGGTCAAGGAGTGAGGGGGAATTACATCATCAAAAAGTAAAGGGACAACATGTGTATTAAGACGACAAAAAACCTCCACCAGTTACATTGTGACTCACCATATTTTCATTATTAGACCTCCTATTTAATAAATAACATCCTTCTTTCCTTGTTATGGCAAATTAAATTGTGGTAGGCTTTTTGTTGAAGTGCTTGATTGGCTGATTTCATTGACCATTCAATAATGATTTCACGAGTGACCACAGGGAAAATAAAACTTAAAAGACCCACAGTTCATTAAAGCTGTCAGCAAAGTGGACAAATATGACACATTGAATAACAAATTGTAACGTTTCTAGATGTGAACGTGATAAAGCATTTATCCCACTTCATGCTTTACTTGATGGTAGCAGAAATATCAGACTGGATCATCTGAAACAAACAGTATGAACTTGTAAGTTGGCTTATCATAATTTGTATATAAACTATAAATTGTAACTCTGCTTATCAGAAATTGTGCAGAGATCTAAATTAGCAAGGACCCAAATGTGATGGGAGAAGTCACACAAATTCCCATCTATGGACCACATGTGGTCCAGGCTGTGTGAACCACAAGGCAAATCAGTCTTTGTCTACAGAGGCTATGAGACTTTTCTCTCAGGGTCTTACACAGTGCTACAGAAGGGATGAAAATTCATTAAATAGAAAGATTCAGTGACTACACAGACAGGCAAGTTAGAAAACTCCAGCTAGTTATCTGGTTTGATCCATCAAATTTCAGCTAACCTACCCACCCGGCACTGAAGCAGGTGCCTCAAAATGGTCTCTCATACCCAGGACCTCACTGCCAGGACAGATGGCTCTGTGCCAAAGATGAGGGCACACTAAACTGCATCGCACAGTTTTTCATCATCCATTTTGTTGCCTGATTAATGCACTCTGCTCCCTCATGCTCTGTATCTGGTTTTTTTGCCTGTCTTTGCTTCCTTCCATATGTCCTTAAACAACTCTCTAGGTAGTCTCTTCTCTGATCTCACCTTCAAAGTTTTTAATTTCCTTTTCTAAACTGTGTGAAGACGGTCTCGTTCATTTTTTTTACTGCTGCCAATAGGATCTCCACTACTGTTGAGTAAACTGTCCTTTGAATGCTTCCAGTGTTAGAATCACTTTATTCTTCAAGTTTCAGCCCTTGCTGCCAGACTGGGCTTTAGAAATCTGATTTTTCTTTCTTCAAATTGACCATCCTACGCCTGGCTGTTCTGGCCATGTCCTTTAACTACACTGTCGCATGGACTAGACTAATCAATGGCTGTCTCTAAACACCTTTTCTTCAACCTGCTTCCCATTCCCTTCAATTTCTTTTTAAATTTTGATTCCCCATATTTGTCTTAGGGCTATAAAGTAATGCAGCTTCACTTAAAACCTCAGCCAAAAAGTTTAGGCTAATAACATTTTATTTGGGAAGACCAGGAACATGCAATTGAACTCCGGAGGTCCCTTCCAAACTGAATTCCTCTGTGAGTCTCTCAGATTGATAGTTACAGTGCCTTAAATAAAAAGCAGCAGTTTGTTACCCCACCATAACTTAGCTACTTGTCCGAGACCACGTCACCATCTGAAGACAGAACTCACAGCACATACCTACCACACAGGCACACAAAGGGCTGCTTTAAAAAGCTGTCAGTGCTCAGATGCTTCACAAGGAGAGGAAGCCTGTAAGCATGCAAAACAGAGAGGTTTTGCAGATGTTCCGTGGAGAACCCATCCATTGTTAATTATTTTGAATATTTAGCCTGACAGCCAGCAGGGCCAGCTGTAGCTGCAGCTGCTGAGGATATTGCTGCCCTGGGTGTTTACTCTGCGCCGGCCACAGCTGAATTACTCAGCTCCCACTTTGGCATTACCATCATCAGCTGGTAAAGGCTGGTTTGCATTAAAGCTCAGGATGGGAAACCGATGGAGGTAATGCACCTGCCTATAATCCCTTGTCTGCACGCTGCAGCAGGGGTGCAGGTCTCCGATGGCAGGGACACGCAGAGGGCTGGGAGCAGCAGTGTCTCGATCTACCATGTGTAGATATGCCAACAAACATCTGCCACAGCCTAGAATTTCCCTGGACTTAAAATTCAGATAGTTGTTTGTCTTCCTATAGATGCAGGCAGAGCGATGTTCCCCTCCCACATTTCTAATACTACCTTAAAGGTATTTATAGATCTTGGCAACATTTTCCACAGCGGTTGGCTCCTGTACGTATTCTGATTTCAGGATGCCTCACCTCGATTCCCCTGAAAAGGCCCAGTTACCAAACACGCCAAGCACCAGCTCTTTCCAGCAGCAGGTCACGTTGAGGAGGCTGAGCTCCCTGGGCCCTCCACACACCCAAAACACTTGATCCCTTGCCCTCACTCTTCCTCTTCGTCAGGGCAGGTCTGCGGCGGGCGTGAATCAGCAAAATTCCTGCTGGCTAATAGAAATTGTAGTACCATCTTCTTACAGGTTTTCTACTTCAGTTGTCACAGACATATTGCCCTTCAGTTTCCTCTCAGTTTTCCATATTTTTTTGTCACCTCTTCAAAACTGACTTGAGGTCACACAGCAGCGTACTTATCTTGAAGCAGCAAATAAAGGCTTAAAGAAAAAGCGTAAAATAGAAGCATGAACCAAACCAAAGTAACTTGCTGATCTGTGTGCACATATGTGATTGTATGGTATTGTTAATTTTTCTGACATACACTAATACAGTCAGTGGTTTGGGGGCTACCTTCAGAAAGAGAAGCAATTGATCAGAGATCCGCTAATTACGCTGACACAAGTGTGTGTGTATTTCAAAAAGTCCTATTCCCCTGAGCAATCAAACAGCAGGAGACAGTGGGTGTGCTGATGCCGCAGGACACAGTGCAGAGATACCATCTTTAAACAGGCTGGCTTGCACACCGGGAAACCAGGCTGCCGCAGCAGGGCATAGCTCCGCTTTGGACCAGCACATCCACCCAGGTTTGCACCTTAACTCCTTAACGCTTTCCAAAAATTTTTGTCTTTGGTCCCTGTCTCCCTGAGTGTAGTGTTAAAAGTCAAAGAAAATGACGGGAGCGGGCTGAAGCAGTTGCAATGGTGCTGTTCTCAGCCAGGGCACAAGCCCTGAGGAGCTGCTGGGAGCGGGTCTGAGCGGTGGCAGAGGCCGGGAGTCCCCCACCCGGGCTCTCTGCAGAGCAGCCAGGCAGCACACCCAGGACTGAGGTTCAGGCTGCTCCAAGAAAGCACAAAAGTTTCCCGAGCCAGAGTGACTCTTCCCTAAATCAGGACTGTTGGAGCGGGTCCAGAGAAGGGCCATGAAGATGATCAGAGGGCTGGAGCATCTCTCCTGTGAGGACAGGCTGAGAGACTTGGAGTTGTCCAGCCTGGAGAAGAGAAGGCTCCAGGGAGACTTTATAGCAGCCTTCCAGTACCTGAAGGGGGCCCACAGGAGAGATGTGGAGGGACTCTATGAGTGAGTGGAGCGACAGGATGAGGAGCAATGGTTTTAAACTGAAAGAGGGGAGATTTAGATTAGATATTAGGAAGAAATTTTTCACTCTGAGAGTGGTGAGACACTGGCACAGGTTGCCCAGAGAAGCTGTGGATGCCCCATCCCTGGAAGCGTTCCAGGCCAGGCTGGATGGGGCTTTGAGCAACCTGGTCTAGTGGGAGGTGTCCCTGCCCATGGCAGATGATGATCTTTAAGGTCCCTTCCAACCCAAACCATTCTATGATTCTATGATAGGTGCACCTATATTTAAGCATCTCCAGTGTCACTGCATGTCTTGCTGCTATTATTTTTCCTACTCACCCAGAACGATTTACACTATCGCAAGGTAAGACTGGATATAGGAACAACGTAGTCACTGTAGCTTAGAAAATATATTTACACCTCAGACAAGTACACGCATATTCTTAAGGAGTACTGATAAAGGGAACTTCAGCGGCTCCAGGAGATAAAATCTGGATTAGGCTCAGACTTGTCCATACTCTTGGCTCAGCCTGTGAGTCCTCACAACTCTCAGTGCCTAAGCATCTTTGTTTTTTCCTTAGCTCTTGTCATTCCCTCTCAGAAAAATGACTTGGAGATGCTGAGTGAACAGTGAGGACACTTAGTATCCCCTGCACCACCACACTTCACCTTTGCAAGCTGTTTCTGCAGGAAATTGATAAGATCCTGAATTACATCAACAACAGCAATGGGCGCTGCTGCACAGCAGTGTTAATTCCTCTATTAATTCACAGCCTCCATGAAACCAAGGCTAAAATTCACAGTCATGACCTTAGAGGCACTCCAGACACAGCCCAAATCAGACATAATTAGCAGACCATATATTTAATGATAAGGTATTGATACTATTTGACATTGAAATTACTTCAGAACTTCAACTCACAAAGGCTATATATTTTAATTATAAAGTTATTTATAGCCTTGATAAGAGGATAAAACTAAGTCCCTTCTGCCTCTCCCTGGTTGCTGAGCACATGGATGTTAAAGATCCCCCTTGCATTCAGGGGTCAGGATAACCCATCTTATTTCTCCAAAGTAACGTTGCTTTCAAAATTAATTTCACAAGTACTGACTTTGTGCTTGTCAATGTTTTAATATAAATAAATAAATACATAGTGTTAGGGACAACTGCCTACAACTTAAGGTACTAGAGCAGTAAAGTGTCAAATTGTAAATAACAGAAAATTGTTCAGTTTTCACTGGTTAAGAACGCAGCTCAGAATACAACAGTTAGGACAACAGTTGTATACATAACATATGCATAATTGTAAAACTTTGTTCTGATTAAAAGTAATACTTTTTATAAAATACTGTTTCCGACAAGAATAAAGATGCAGAATTAGATTATATTGTGCTTTTTCTTGTGTACACAGCCAGTTGAAACATAATGCAAAGTTATATGGATAAAGGAGCAACATATTTGAATTTACCTCTCAACATCCTAGACGCAGGGCTGCGCTGCAACTGGAAGGACCCGTGGAAACGAGCAATACATCAAATTCAGTAATTATCTCTATAAAACCACTTGTGTAGTTTATTAATTCTGACATAGAAGTTGGCTGTACAAAAAATGGTGACACCATATTGCAGGCTGTAACTGCAGCATGATATTCGTTTGTAATCAGATTTTCATATAGAGAAAGAGAGGTGAGAGAGAGATGGGTGACATTAGGAAAAACAAACCCCCTTAAAGTATTTTCTATTGCAAAGCATTCTTATGTTCAATATCCAGAAATTGTAACCTCTTGTTCCAGAGAGTTACCAAACAGACAGGTAAGAATAAAGGAGAAAGCACAAATTATTGAGCACAGCAGACAAGGAAGAATCCTGCTAGACCCAGAAGTCAGAGATGTGCCTTCTAAAATCCAGACTTGCTCAGCCTTCATGAATTAATAAAGAGATAAGCTACATACCTTCCTATCATACAATGAGGGTGATGAAACACTGGCCCAGGTTACCCAGAGAGGTGGTAGATGCCCCATCCTTGGAAACATTCCAGGTCAGGTTGGACGGGGGTCTCTGAGCAACCTGATCTAGTTGAAGGCGTCCCTGTTCATTGCAGGGGGGTTAGACTGGATGACCTTGAAAGGTCCCTTCCAACCCAAACTATTCTATGATTCTATGATTCTAACTTTTCCGCAGTTCGCAGATCAAAATATAGATTGGTTGAGCAGTCTTAAATTCCCACTTACTCTGCAAGAACTAACGTCTCCCTCCCTATCCAAGAGTTTTGCAAATAGAGCTTCAAGAAATACCCTGCACGACGAGCAGAAGTTCCAGAACATTTGGACAGGACTGCTCAAATAAACATTAAGGACATCTGTTCTGAAAACTAAACCAATCTTTCTGGTTTTATATGAGTAATATGCTAAAAATGGATCATAAGTGGCCAAATTCTGTTCTCAATCAAACTTAAATAACTTCAATGATTTCAACACTACTACCCTAATTATCTCAGCTGATATGCATCACTTCTGCCCATTGGCAAAGAAGCTGCAATATTCACTGTACAAGGGGCTTTCCGCAGTTGAAATTCTCACCTTTCATTGTCTCTTCACTGGTAATTTTAGGTCCCGCTAGCCTTCGGTCTACTATAATTTAGTCATTTCATTTCACTTTGCACATTTTTCATCAAGTTGAGAATTACAGTTTGAAAAAAAACTGCATGAGGAGAAAGGCAGAAATGGAGAAAAGCTAGCATTAGCATACATTATTTAATCCACTCAAATCACACCTCCGTTCAGTCCAACAGCAGAGTATGAGCTAGTCACAGCCATGAGTAACACAGTGGGATAGATTACCAAAGGAACTAAGGAATTTCTCATTGGTTAGTCTTTAATTTCAGATTGTAGGTTTCTCTCAAAGAAATACCTCAGTTCAGCTACAATTTATCAGACTTGACAGCTTTTACTTACATCCTAGAAAGATGAATTTTCTCCACAGCAGGAATTACCAAGTGACATTTTGTGCTGTGTATTACACAGGTGATCAGATCACTTATTCGTATCTTCTCTATGTGGCCTTGAAATCGGTGAGTCACGGCTGAGGCTACGATACCTTATTTGATGTGGCCTAGACTTTCCAAATGAATATTTCACTTTACAGACTAGTCTCTGCCTAAAACGGTTGTAAGGTGGCACAGTCCATCAAGTTACCAGGACCTGACTGATTTCAACTCTTAGTATTCTTAGATAGGAACATGTTTCTCAGCTTTGGTTTAATCCAAGTCCAAAATTAGGAAACATTTCATGTATGCACAAGTCATAGCCCTAAGTAAAGTAATAATCAGTTTTAGATTGTATGGGGGAAAGAAAACAAAACCCACCAGTATTTTCTTTCAATAACATTAATACATTAATTCTTATCACTGCTAACTTGTAGCAATTTTGATACAGAGGAGTACTAAGTGATTCTGTAATCTTTACTGTATTCTTTTTATGTCTTTGAAGAACTCAACAGAAATTACACTTGCACAAGACTCAGTGAATTCAAATTTCCACAGCTCCTCACAGAAAATTGTTTGAGGCTGGGGAAGCTAATATCTCGTGGGCCATCAGCAGCAGAACATCCCTTGTGCTAATGGAACACAGCAATTCTCAATTACCAAATGGCAGAAAGCATTTTATTCTATTCCTGGCAAGTGGCACAATATCAGACATTAAAATCACATAATTTCATTTTTGTAACATTTTTACTTTCCTTCCCTTTCATTTCAATTTGGATGTGATATTAGCAACCAACAATTCAAGAGCAGCCAGAAATAGAAATCAGATCCTTGTACTATCCAAGAATAGCTTAAAAAAACATTTCAAAGGCTATGAAGCATTAACCTTCTCCTTCAACTTTTAAAAAAAAGTATTATGTATTGGATCCTTAAGTCATATCTGAAATGGGAGGAGGCAAGATTAGAAGCAGATATCAAAGGGTCACATCACACAATTCACAGCAAATAAATACTTTGGCAAAGGCATAAATAATACAAGGTTACATAAGAATTTCCAAGCATTATTTGTACCCTATAATCTCTTTCAGGAGCAGCACCATAAAGCACCCTGCAACGGACTGCAATGCATTCCTTGTCTCATTGCTTTTTACTGCAGTAACCAGTGTAATGAAAAAAATATCATTAAGGCTAAATTTGACTAGGAGAAGTAAACAGGGACCAAACTCAGCCCTTCTGTGAGTATTTCACTCCAGTGGCAGCAAAAGGGGAGAAATGTGAGGCTCTATTTGGGCCCGATCTAGAGGCAATTGAAGTCAGTGGAGCTAAATAAAATGTTCCTAACTTCTGTCTCACTCTAAAGGATTCTCAAAATTGACAAAGATTAGAAACCTTAAAAAATTTCACAGAAGCAATATAGAAGCTGTAGCAAACTTCCAGTCATACCACTACACATGGAATTTGAAGTCTCTAGTGTTTCAGTACCTACATGAGGATTTTTTTTTTTTTTAAAAAAGGACAACTTTTCATTTAACACCTAAGCGTTCTCATTTTGTTCCACCAGTGATCTAGAATGACATTCTGAATTTTGTAGTGCTACTATGTAATCCAAGCTACTGTGAGAAACCATGTTCAAATCTCCTTTCAAACACGATGCAAACCCAAAACCATAGGAGAACCCAGAGCATCTCTCCATAGCAGAGAAAGGATTTGTCACCACTTTTACATTACTGCAAGCAAGGACCATTGAAGGTCTTATGATCTCTTAACCATTTTCATCAAAAGAAACCACTTAAAATGGTGGAGGGACGTTGCCAGTTGAGAATATGGATATCAAGCAATGGGATTTTTGGCTGTGTTATTATGACAGCTCAGCAAGGTCTCAGACACCTTGATATTACGTGCATTAGAATAACATATAGTACACCTGTCAACAGGCAAAATAGCTTTATACCGAAAAGGGACTATGCTAATTGCACAAACCTGCAGACGAGTTAAACACAGTAATGATGATCCCAGTAGTACTGACGGAGTTGAATAAGCACGTAGAACTAACAAAGCTAACAAATAATAGGATGCTTTCAATTCAATTGCTGTATTTGTGGTTTTAACTGAAAATAACTGTATCTGGAATTAGCATACATATTATTTGCATTTCATAATAATTTGAAACAGCTACAGATGTGCGTACTTTAGGTGTACACAAAACATGAAGGAATAAAAGGAGCAAATTTGGCACCTTTTTGCACCGCGCACAGTGTACTATATGAAAACCTTGGTTAAAAAAAAAGTAGCAAATGCATGATATGATACACTGGGACGTGTACTGGGTAGAAGGGGAGCTGTAAATCAAGCTGCAGGACAGCTAAAGTGAACCGGTGTGGGCTGCTTGAGGTGCTGCAGGTGCGAGCGGTAACTCTGCTACTGAATCGCGTTCATGGCTTGATGGTCCTGAAATTGTAGAGGCTGGAAGGCAAGAGCAAGCTCACACCTTGCTGTGGAAAGCTGTACCCTGCAGAGTTACTGCTCAGCTCCAGAAAGACACTATCTGCGTGCAGAGAGTGTTGCAGACAAGTTAGTAAGCCTCCTTGTTAGCAGGAGTCACTAGTTCAGGACAGCCAGCTCAACAAAAATGCGAAGAGAAAACAAGAAACTGTCATCTTCTCACCTGTTCACCCTGGAAAACCAGGGTTCTATGATAGAGCCCGTATCACCTGCAGCACAGCACCGCACCTAGACAGCCCAGCGGGCCATGTGAGCATTAGGAACCACTCCCTGCTTAAGGGACACCACAAATTGTCTGTAGCAGAACTCAAGAAGCCATTAGCCATCCACAATCAAAAGATAATCACATATAAAGTAGACTCAGCAGAAAAAAAAAAAAAGTAACTGCACTCGGCAACAGGATAAAATTTCTTAGTCTGCCTGTGTGTTTTTTCTGGGAGCTATAGTGTAGTTTTCCAATTTTAACACAGATCTTTACAATTCTTCAGCTTCCAGGAGATCACTGTACAGTTGTGTGCATCCTGTCCAAAATTATGCTTTTAAGAGGATCTCTTGGAAAAAAAAAAATTCATGAGTTTAGCAGTCAGTAATGTATGGTGATAGGCAGAGGGCAATGGGAGACTTCAGAAAGCTAAGCAAAAGATAGAGAAATTCATTACTGTTTTTAACCCTTCCCGTTGTCCATAAAGCTAGAAAGCTGCAGCTACACAGTGCCAGCAACCATTCCCACTTTCTGTTCCATACAGCTACAGACCTCAGCTGGTTCTCCTATTATGAGCATCCTTTGAAGAAAGCCCTCAAGAGCACGAGACCGCCACGTTAAATCAGACCAAAGGAGCAAAGGCGCCTAGCATCCAATCTGGTACTGTGGCTAACAGCAAATGTAGGGAAGCCCATAAAGGCTGGAATAATATACAGTGATATGTCTCTACAACACTCTCACAACTTCTAGCTTGGGGGTAAGAGGTGGTGTCATTGGATTTGATAAACCCCATTTGATTTTGCTTCCCTTCATGTGTACAGACATTTTCTGAACATATGTGAACTGTTGGCTTCCATGGTGCTCTCTCTGTCAAGGAATTTTAGTGCTGAACTATTCAGCGCACGAAGGAGTCCTTTCTTATTTTTGTCACCTGCCTGATGCATTCAGTATCTTCCTTCCGAGAATGTCATTATTATGGAAAGAGAAAGTATGTCTGGTACCTAGTCACCACTTGTGGGGGAAAAAATAACAATAAAATCAGACAAATCCTGACCTCCTTGTATACGATAACAAACCAGTGCTGGAAGAGAAGGTTGATACAGGATTGTGTTCTCCTAGTAACCCCAGAAACCAGAGGCCTCTTCTCCAGGAGACAGATGCATCCCAAAGGCTACAGCAGACTATTAAAGCTGGTGGTTGTAACCGTAGCCGGTAGCAGAGATTGCAGGGCTCGGCCTCCCGGGCTCTAGTGAGGAAGTCAACTCATTGCCGCAAATATCACAGCCAGTGAGGGACCCGAATTGTTTCTGGGTCTGCCAGACTGCTTGGGAGGGATGGGGAGCAATGCTGAATACACTTAACAGATTAATCAATAAAATTACTCACGTTCAAAGGAGTTACGTGCACGCTCCAGTGCGTATTTATATGCAGCTGTTTAACAAGATTTTTATGTAAATGTTGAAAGAATACTCCTGAGTGGAAACAGAAACGTACACCATATTTTCACAGAAAACTCCTTACAACTGCATTTCCCGTGTGAACATGGCAGGCAATTAAATAAATATGCTAGGGTCAATAAGCACAGGCTTAGGAAAGTTAACTAATATAGAGCTAGTCCCAGGGAAGGGAACTGAAAGTAATGAGGAAATAACCACCCTACAACAACAAGCAAAATTGTCTGTTTTGCCACCACAGGCTTCCAGTACGGTCATATAATGGCATGTAATCCTGGGAGACAGACAGCAGACCCTGCTGAAAAGTAACCACCGCTATGAATACGCGGTGAGCAGAGCTGATCTGTGCCAGAGAGCCTGGGAAAGGCACGGTCTTTGTCTGACCATCACCATCAGCCATCACATGCGTTCCTGCCCCATGCCAACAAGGGGTGCAGCCCAGCCCTGCGCTGCTTACACACCCGCACACAAAATCCCTAAGAGGCATCTAGTCCATACTCCACAGAACTATTTAAAAACCACACTGAATTTAAGAGATATTCACCTATTTTAAACAGAAAGCTGCACTTTGACTCTGCCACATATCATATTTTAAGTTTTAATGGTTTTGCATTTCTCTATTTCATTATTTGAGGAAAGGAGTAAATGTCCCTTTCTGTTAACCTTTCTTTGAACAACTGTTTCTTCAAAATAAAATGGAAATCTTCATCAGCTATGTTATGTACACATATATATATATATATACACACAAAGCTGTGCCTTTTCACATCCACTGTTTTAAAGACAGCCCTCAGTCAGAATTAGCCACATTCCCAAGCTGATTTTCAACACTATCCATTTAATGAAAAATCAAGCTTTTTTCACCAATACAAACAAGGAATACTAAGGAATCCAAGATCTCTTCCTTTTCCTCTTACACACCATCTCACTTAGCTATTAATTTATTGAGCGCATCACACTATGTGCTTCATCAACATGAAAATTAATTTAACGCTTAAATAAGAAATAAAAGTAACCAGACGTTCATAACTAGAACAACTTCAGATTTTTCATTCTGAATTTTTTCCCCATTTGATTTAGTTCCGATTACAAACTGTTTACTTTTTTAGTAGCTGATTGAATTTGGAAATGACGCTTGCTGACAAATTGTACATTCTGCTTTTCAAATATTAACCAGTGGGTTCTGCTGGTGTTTACCATACCACACCATGCGTGTTCCAAGTAGCGCTTTCATTGACTACTTTTTAAACTAGAAAGATCACTATCTGAAAAATGTATTTAAAAAACGGTGCTAAAGTACCAGACTTTATACTGCAACGTTAGTTCAAAGACAAACAAGGGTAGGGGGGTTGGAACTAGATCATCTTTAAGGTCCCTTCCAACCCAAACCATTCTGTGATTCCATTCTATGTACACAGTGGACTAGGGTGTAAGGGACAAAGTGGACTTCAACTCCAGCCAGCCACCACCACACCACCTGATGCGGAGCACACCTACCACTCCAGGCAATGCTTTCAAGGAGGCGAGGGGAGCAGGCTACAACCTTTTCAATCTTAGTTCTCACATACGTCCATGGTCTGCTACTTGGGTAAGGATGCTAACATCTGCCCTAAAATTAGAAACACTTTATAGCTCAGATTATATTTTCAAGATTAAAATTAACTTTGGGATAGCTACTTTAATTTAAAAGAAAAACAGCTGTCATAGAGATGGGCGTTGCCTCTCTATACTGTAGTCTATATTCTTACAGTAGAATACAGCGTATTGATGCATACCCTGAATAATACCACAGTCATCGAGCAAACTGCTGCCAATTGCAGCCGAACCTCTACAGTTCCTGGCCTCCGTAAACACGTCATGGAAGCCAAGTGGTCAGCACAGGCTCCTGGCCTCTTCCTAGGCAAGCCACAAATTTGCATCCAAGTCCAAAGAAGAAAGGAACGGAAACACTTTGGCCCCTGTGGCCCTGCTGCCTCTAGGCACCGCTCCTGACGGAAAAAGCTGAGAGTGGTCTGACCTGTGCTTCTCATGGGACCTTCAGCTGACAGCTCCCTTGTGCCAAAAGCAACGCTGACCAAGCAAAAAAGAAATTAAGAAGAAAACATATATGAGTGTGAGGAACTGAATAGAGTGGGACTCTCCAGCTTGGGGGAAAGATGCTTCCCTAGAGGCACAACTGAAGTTTATAAAATGACAGCCACCGAGAAAATGAACAGGGAGGGACAATTCACAATTTCTTATAACACAGATCGAGGCAAAAGAAAACTACTTTTCCCCCACAAAATGTGCTATACTAAGCAGGGGCAGGGAGTTGATTTACCCCAGTCAAGCCAGCATTTTATCTAATCAGCCTTGTAGGATTTTGTGTGCGTTGGCTCTCATGGAGAAATCACAAACATGAATCATAGTAAGAAAAGTTAGTGTTTTCGTCGTTTTCAAGATAGCAGAGTACCAGTTCTAGGAAGACTTCTCCAGAAGAACAGAAACAAAACTTCAGACGACTAAAGGGCTTTTACTGGTTCTGCAGAATTATCTTCCTTCTGTTATGGCAGTGACAGCCTAAGTAGATTATATTTTGCTTTCCTGAGGCTTTGAAATGTGTCTATCAAAACCTATTACCACAGCAGCAGTCATTCCTACTAGAAGCCATTAGCCAGCAGGAAAAAACAAAACTCTTCAGACACAAGCAAGAAAAAAAGAGCAAAAATTAGAAATGTGCTAAGACAAGAACAGGCTAAAAATATCAGTGAGCAAGTTTCCAGATATAACTGAAATACAGTCACAGGAAACACATCCAGCTCCCAGCAAATGCTGATGCTTGCTCTACATGGTCACTAACTTGAAGCAAAATATTACGCTATATATGAACAGAGTAAACTCTCAGAACTTGGTTGAAAAAGCTGAGAATACTTTTGAAGATTGCAGATCTATAGAGGAAGATCTGCTTCTCCCAGGCCAGCAGTCACATCAGCACAAAGAATTGTCCTAACTGTATAGACCGACAAGGATTCACCATTTTTCATAAAGTCTTCACTTTAAGTTTAATACAGGACTTATCCTGATCCAGCAAGTTAGGCCTTTGGTAATATTTAACTGTATCACAGAGCAGAGAGGGAAGCATTTTACTTTCTCTTTGGATGACAACAGTAGCTCAGGGCAGAAGCAGGTCAGCATCTTCAGGTAACTGAGATCGAGCTACTCTATTTGGAACGTACTGGGAAAAAATGTGGTCTTAACCACCATGGGAATCGCTCCCACTGCTGACCATGAACGGTTCGAGCCGATGGGAGTTTTAACCACTTAATGTCATCTCCACACTCCAAAAGGCTGACTGCAGACAAGCGCAGGCGGTGCACAGCAGTGCCTACGGGCGTACCTAGCGCAGAAGCGAAGGGCTGCAGGACAGGCTGCAGAGCACCCGAGGAACAAGACAGCCCAGCCTTGCTGTGACGCTGCAACTCTTTCATCAGTCTTTCATTTGGCTGGACCTTAGTAATTTGTACATCTTCAAAAATTAAGTGCTGTCAATTTAAAAAGGCCACAGAACATGTGATAATCAGTTTTACCAAGAAAAATTTATAATGAATAGTAATAGCTAATATTTAGAGGCAATTCAAGCCTTTAATAAAAAACCTCAGGAATTTGCAGTAGGAATACAAAGACATTTCTTCTGTTTCTAAATATGTGCTTTTTTTTTTCCTCTTTGGGATTTTTGTAAATTTTTTTTCCTATATTCTGTATGGCCACTTAGTGCCTGTGATGGGGACCTGCTCTGTGTCAGGTTCCATAATCCAACACAGCGATCACATTTCACAGCCGAGGCTCAGAAACAGCTTAATTCCTATAGCTGCAGCTGGAGGAGGGGGACAGTTTGTAGCAAGAAAATCTCCTGCCCTGAGAAAACATCAGAACAAAAACATCCTGACCATTTCCATTAGGATGCCAGGACATTCTGTTTTCAGAACCGTCCCAGCCAGACAGGCATGTCTAGACGCATTATGTAGCTGCTACAAACCTGAGGCTTCATCTGTAGCTGCCAAGCTACTGCTGAAACTACAAAGAAAAAAGTATGTCCAGTAGGGTACACTGCTCTTCTGCTACAGAAACATCTGCAAAAGTTTCTCATTTATTTGAGCAGAACAAAATTTTACCCGAAATGATGATGCAAAACCATTCAGTTCTGGATAGCAAAAAGCATTAACTCTTAGTAGCAAGAAATCCAGGGCCAACAGTCTGGGTAGGGTTACTTCAGTCTTCTGACACCGAAACTAAAACCAGGCTTAGGCAGGTAGTTCAGACATATGTCAAAGATACCTGATTTGAATTAATAAATTCAGTCACCTTCTTCACCTAATATCAAATGCATAAGCAGTTAACATAAAAAAACATTCACTTTGAAAGAAGAGCAGAGATGTTTTCTCCCTTTTTAACATATGGGAAACTCCTCCTGATGTCCCAGGAAATGGAAAGCCAAACTTGGAAAATCAGTGTTTAAAAAGGAAGACGTAATCAAGAACAAGTGCTACTAAGACTTCATCGGGAAAACAGGAATTTCACAGCCAGTTAGGGAGGTTCACAGAACATGCAATTTAATGTAGCTCTACCTGGAATTGTATACCTACAGGAGCAAGGAGCTAAGGGAGGTGAAGGACAGTGTTAGGGAAAGCAGTTACGCAGAACACGACTGAAGTTCAGATCTTCAGAAAATACTTAAGAGTCTGAGAACCACCGAACTTGAAATCAGGGAAAGGAAACTCTCAAGGACTTCTGAAGGATTAGAAATTAGTGATCAAAATTAATCACCAATTAGTCTTGACTGCTAAGACAGCAGAGTTGATCCCGGCATATATCAAGAGGGGATTATTGCAGCAAGAGTGAAGAGATGATGTTAGTATGATACTATGGTATTTATGAGGCCATAATTAAAAGGCAGTGTCCTGTCTTAGCATCCAAATTTCAGAAAAGATATGGACAAATATCAAAGGTTGGGAAATATGCACAATGATAGCCTAATTTATTTAAAAATAAAATAATAATCAATTAGTTTCCTAAATACTTCCCTGTCAGACGGACTCCTAGTTCTGGCTGCCTCTTTATCCAACAAAATGGCCTGACTCATTCCAATTATTGGAAACTGAAGGTACATAACCTCAAAAAGGAACTAAATTTATTATTTTTGCCAATTGAAGTCACAAACTTTTGGAACAGCCTGTCATCTCATGTGGTTGGTTATAGATCACTGGAAGAAATTCAACCAAGATCAAATACCTTTATAGAAACCTTGTTGAAACTGAATGAGTAATTGCAAACATGCTGTAGAGACAAATTAAATTATTTAGCCAGAATTATCCAAAGACAAAGATTTCTCCCACCCCTAGTTGACAAAGCCATTTTAAAAATTTCAGATTTCAGAGCATCAGGGCAATTCTGTTTTTATTTAAGATAATTTATCGAAGGCTCAAGAGAGCTGCTATTAGGCACTGGCACAGTGACCCTCAGTAACGCACCAAAGATTACAACACCCAGTTCAAACTGAATATATTTGGAAAGTATTAAGGAAAACTGATACCTAGGCATGCTATATTGTTGAATCTTGCCTTCAAAGGGTGTTTGCAATTTGGTATTATGCCATCTGCTATTTTCAGCAGCACATTTTAAGTGCTGCAAGACATACCAGCAATACACCAACCAAAAAAAATCCATGGTTGGTTCAAGTAACCCACTTAGGGAAACATCCTAGGTAAATACTAAGGCATCACAGATCCGCAAGTTTTTTCCAATTCTTTTTCTTTTTCTTATCAGCTACAGATATACAAACACACTATTTGCATGTATTTCACATTTCAATTCTCAACAGCGGCAAAAAAATGAGTAAAAATATCAATGCATTCAAATTTATGAAAATCACTTCCTATTTCACTAAAGGCTAGATTCAGTTCACAGTTTGGGTAAAGGTACCAACCAACTTTTTTTTTTTTTCCCCAGAAGTTTGGATCCACTCAGAAGTCTAAACATGTTAAAAGAACAAAGGTAAACATTCCAGTCACCTGAAAGACTAAAAGAGAACATAATCATTGAACAGAATACCAGGAAAATATCAAGTAGTGAAGTAGGGAGATTATATCATCTCTGAATTCACTAATGGTGAAGCACATTCTGGGATGTGTGCCCATTCCTGGTGTATACATTTTGTGAAGGATCAGTGGAACACTGGAGTAAATTCAGAAAAAGATCCATAAAAATGAGCTGAACAGCAGAAAACAGGCTTTACAGGAAGACTTCTTCATGATAAAAAAGTCTGAGTTGTTCAGATTGAAACACATTTTCACAAAGAAGGCATATTTTATTTGATTACCAACCAAACAGTGGAAGAAGTTAATCAATACTAAAGGAGATCTTTAGGTATGTGGCATGATGAGGCTGATATTTACATGTTATCTCTGAATCTGTGTGTGCGACTTATGATGAAAAACAAACTGAAGCTAGGCAAACGCAAATATGGAACGAGAGACTTATTTTCACCAGAAAACCTATCATGACACCAAACAGATTATTTACCATTTGAAATGTAACAACAGGATGGGATCTCCCTCTCCAACTCATCACCTTGTGGTCTACCAATTTCATGCAGGAATTAGCAGGTAACTCTGGGTAACCTGTGCTGCACAAGGGCTTGGTCTTTTGATTTGTTTTCTCAGCAACTTACTGCATAGAATTGTTTCACAAAAGATGTAACAAAGCAAGCCTGGGGTACTCTCTTTGAGTAATAACATAAGACTAGAAGCTTCTTGTTCAGTCCCTATGCCCGCTACCACTGCGTGATTTTTAACTCTTATAAGTAATTCAGCTAGTGCCTTTGATTTTTGTTTGCTTCACCTTGAAATACTTATAATCTTGGCATTCTGCGAAGGTAGAAGACTGTGAAAGAGCAGCTGTGGTCTATTACAATGATAATACAGTGCGCACAACCATGAAGACTTTCCTAAAAGCAAGAGAAAAACGGTCTGAAATAAAAGTAACAGCAGATTGATGGAAGAGGGCTGTTCCTTTTGTAAACAAGGATGACAGAATCCCTTAGCTTTTTTTGAGTTAAAAACATGACTCTGCTTTTAATGTTCATGGTTGGTAAGGCTAGTTGGGACCAGGGTGACATCGAAAATAATTTCTCCTAAGAAATATAGACTTATTCAGCATCACTATTCACTAAAAAAAAAGAAAGAAATAAATTATTTCAGATGCCATAAAGACACGCATAAAACTATGTATTTTTCTTGCTCTTATGAAGCCTTAATGAAAAAAATGCATCTTTATTCAATGGCAAGCCAATTGATCTTAATCAGAACAAGCTGTGGATGCAGAGGGTGATGGCTCTTACCTGTGTTAACCACCCAGTAAACATTCCTCTTTCCCTTTTAAGCAAGGAATCCCTTGGAATCAGCTAATACCACACCTTGCAAAAAGGACTGTCCAGACTCAAATGGTTCTATATGGTAAGAAACCTGGAGACTGCTGAGATGAAGACTGAAGGTGGAAGGACAAAAGAAAAAATGCTGGAAAATAGCTTGTAATAATTTCTGATTAAATAGAAATGGATGTTTTAAAATATATTTCATAGTGGGTGACAAAGAAATGAGGATTCCTAGAATCTGCAACACTTACATTAATCTAACACCATTTCACTATACCCAGTAGAGCTGCCTGTGAATTGAGGTGTAACTGAAGTGGAAAAGGATAATAAGCATCTTTCTTCGGAGAATGCAATGGCAACAGTCCTGTATTTCATTAAATTTATATTCATCATGCCTCTAACAACAGAGTTGATACAATTTGTGCATCATTTTATCTTTCTACTGAGATAAAAACATTTCCCCATTTCTACTAAGGACTTCTAGGGACCTATACAGCAGTCCACATCAAAAAGAAAATTCCAGTATTTCTTTCTGGTCTATTAAAACTAATAATCAGTTCTACTGCTGTGACAACGCTGACAAGTTAAAAAATGTGAATTTTACTCAGTAGGGAAATTATCATTTTTGCAAGAGAACCAAGACAGAAGAGATTCTCAGTAGATAACAAATGAGATCCACAGGGCTCAACCCATCTGTTTGATTTCCCCAAACCTTTGTTTTTGTCCCTCCCCACCATGAAACAAACCCCAAACACACGCTGTTGTCTTTGCCTGGGGAGTCTCAGCAAGATGATACTAGATGATACATAAGCATTCTTAGCATTCTTTGTATGCCTTTATCAGTCTTCAAATAAAAAAGGCTTGCTTTGTGTTTGTCAGACCAGAGAGCTTTCTAGTGTTCAATTACTTAGACAAATGCTGACACATCCTTTTGATTACCACAGGCAAGATTATGCCATCCATCATGGCATTTTCCTCAGCTTTTTTTTTGCCTCATATAGTTCATACTTTTTTGACGTTACCTATAATTTATGGTGTCCATAAGTATTTATGCAACACTCGGGAAATCATGTCTTCAGCATGAAGGGGAAACAACTCAGCTACCTGTACTTAACCAGGCAACATATAGACATGCGTAAATTGGTGCAATCTGTCCCAAACTCTGTGTTACCCATCTTTCTTCACTACTGCTGCAAGCTGGGCTAGGTAGGTTAAAGTTGTCTTATGGACCAACTTTTGTCACTTTTATCTTTATTTAAGTGTGAAAATACCTCTAGCAGAAGAGTGACACAAGACAGACCTATCAAACAATCCTTTTCAGTATGACAAGTCTCCTTCCGGAGGCATGAAAAAAAAATTCACTACAAAGATGGGTAGCCCGCACATCCAAAGAAGAGTGGTCTTGTACCCTTTTCTGATTGAAGACAAGTTTTACAAGGTACTGACCTCATTTCTTCTGTCACTTCAAGCCAGACTTCGTATCAGGAATACACTTAAGCTTGTGCTGAAAATTAAGGTGGCATTTCAGTGCCATTAAGGTTTAAGTCCTTCTATGCTTTTCCTGATGTTTTCCGATCTAGGACCTTGAACCAGTATGTCAACAGATTCAAGGTCAGAGTCTTCATTTGAGGGCAAAAGACTTTGGACAGCCAACCTTATTGTTGGCTCCTTTATTGCTGGTTCTCTTACTGTTGTTCGCAGTGTTAGACAGAAACAAGGCTCTCAAGCCTTTCTTCCTAGCATTGGTTTTTTTAAAATAAGGTCATTAAAGCCTAACGACCATGTAGCCACTAAAGACAACACAGGTATTGTCATTAAACTCCTGAGAACTGCAACTCCTCAATTTTTCATTACATTTGTCAGAAAAAAAAAAAAACCTTTAGAGTGCTCAGCACTTATCAGTCACAAGAGAATTGAACTTTCAAAGTCTCCGAGAGCTGAGCTCTGCTTACAAAAACAGCTTGTGTATTTACAGTCATGCTTTTTGACCTACTTTTCTTATTTTCCAGTAGGAATACACAACCTAAAAAAAAAAGGAACTTAATTATAGTAACGATTCATAAGTAAAAATTCCATTTTGGTACAGTCAACCATACAGGATAGGCCCTGGAAGTCTCTTCACAGACTACATGTGCATACTAGTTTTCTTACCTTTCATTATTGGCATTCCTACCTACCGATTAATTGACAAATATTGCAGACAAAGCGCATACAAATACTTGGGAAATGCAAGGTCAAAACAACATTTAAACCTGAAACATTAAAACAGTTAACTGGTAATTCTTTAGATTCATACTTGCATGTAAAACTCAGTGTTAGACACAACAATTAATTGTTCAAAGTTGTTCATAATTGTTCAAACTATTTGCAAGTTTGGTCCTGCTATAGACCTGGACAAGAAGAAAGATAGCACTTTCTTACCCGGGATGTTTTTTCCCCTAATTTAGCAGTAACATACACACAGCTTCGGAGAAAGGTACTCCTCAAGTACCTTGAAGACCATGTAACTTAGTTTCAAATGGATAAACAGATTTCATTCTTATTTCTGAATTCAATCACTAGTATCTATATGATACACTAATATGGTCACACAAACACGAACCTGATTTTGTCTCATATAAAGAAGCAAGAGCACATATTAGTTCTAAGATTTCAAGTTGAGTTTGTATGGGTGGAAGTTAAAGTGAAGACATCTGTGAAAAATTGTGAATACAGAAATTAGGTAGTAGCCAGAAATATAAAATAAAAAAAAAAAAAGAAGGGAAGGAACAATAAGTTAAAAAATCTCCAAGTCATGTTTTGGGACTTTGGGGGGAAATAAACACCTTACACGTGACAGTTGCTAGAGCAATGCCTCAGGTTGAAATTGCTCAGAAACACAAAGCTCAGCCATGATTTGACAGCCTAACTCAGAAGCAGCTCCTTGGAGTCTATGCAATCATATTCAAGTAAACCCTGTGCAAAAGCAAGAGGAAAAAGTAACCCTTTATTAAACCTGTCAGCATTAATCTTCAATAATCTTCAAGTATTCTATTTCCTCCTGCCGGGGTAAGAGTAAGAAACAAGCAGCAAGATATGCTCCCTACCACACAATATTTCAGTTGGGCTCTTTCTTAAAATACCAAGTTCTCAAATCAGAGGTTTTTTCGCATCCCATCCAGGCACACCATTATATAAAAGCAAACTCAGTTACCAACTGTAGCAGTAAAACAATTCTCAAAAATTATGTCCCCTGCTCGAGTTTCCAATTTTAAAACTAGGTCCAGCCTTTTCACTTTGGGTAAACTAGACACCCTGACCCTGATCTGGCTTCTTACAAGCCAGGACCGATAAGAACATTGTTAAAATAAAAAAGTATTAAAAAAAAAGAGCTACTTAGTGCAGGATCAAGGGGGTTTTAGCTTCTTCATTAAACGGAAGGAAATAGATCATATGCAAAATGCATGAACTGGGAACAACAGAGATGAATAATGTATCCGTTACTTGTTTGCATAATGGAGTTATTTGATCTACTTTGACTTCTCAGGCAGAGCAAAAGTAAAAAGTAATGGTTTTCCCACCTTCTTCCAAGAAAGTCCTCAGCAACTCATGTCCTCCTAAAGGCCACAGAATGCTATAGAATACCAATAAATTTCCAGCTGTTGAGGGGACACTCGTAAAATAGCATAGCAGAGTTTGCCACTTGCATTGGGAAGACACCAACCACTGGGCATCTGTCTGATTTAACGAGAGAAGCTCACGCACTCATGCAGAGGGTGGCAGGGAAATATCCATTTGTGCTCAGATGGCAAGAAGAGAAAATTTGCATGGGGGAGTGAAGAACAAACGTATTTTGGAGAGATTACTTTAATGGATTTAGGGTCCTTTTACCCATAAACAACCCATACTCTTGTGAACTTTTAATACAGTAGTTTCTCCCCAGATAAGCATTTTAGAAAGCTTTGGAAACTTCTAAATGCTTTCAAAAGCCTTAATTATTACTTTCTGAATTCAAAGGCCGTCTGATAATGTTCAGTCATTTCTACGGCAAAGTTCTGCAGTGAGAAGTTCAGTCCTAAGCCAAAGTCAGCAACAGCACTGTCCAATGAGGAGCAAAGGTGAACATCTCTAAGACCTACACCAGACCAAGTTCTGTTGACTTTACATGTAGTAGCCACACTTGTGCAGGTAACACACGGCACTGCCAACTCCTGTGGTCTTAGTGCAACTTCTACACAACTGCAATAGTTTTAACTGGTCTTG
Source organism: Dromas ardeola (assembly GCA_013398915.1). Classification (NCBI taxonomy): domain Eukaryota; kingdom Metazoa; phylum Chordata; class Aves; order Charadriiformes; family Dromadidae; genus Dromas; species Dromas ardeola. The sequence goes on from VYZM01003407.1 coordinate 727,953, forward strand.
GAGCTCCTGTAATTAGATGTCTCCAAATACTTTTTCACACCAGTGTCCAAACCAAAAGTATTTTGCTTGGATTGGCTTGAAATCTTCCTTGGGCTGTGGAGGGCTAAAGGAGGATGGGGAACACTGATTTTCTTGCTGATAAAAAGCATTCCCAGTTTCCCCCACCACCCCAAGATAAATAAAACGTGTTACTTTTGTTTGAAATGCCAAAAATGAAAGCAAAGCACTATCCACAAAAGCAATCAGGAAGATTGCTACACCTGGGAATTTTTGTTTGGCTTGGGTTTGTTTTTTTTTTTTTAATCTTTTAAACTACTCTTCAGAGGATGACATTCACCTCAAAACCAAAAGACACACTTTCTCTGTAGCTCTTCTGCAGTAATATTCTGGTAGGACATTCTGCAGAGGGGAAGGGATTTTCAGCTTCTCAACTAAAGTTACTCCACTTTCATACAAAGTAACATAGCATTTATGCAGAAATCTCTCAAGAATACAACGGCATTTCTGAATACAGAAAGACCCTTTTCGGTAAGAGAAATTTCCCCTGAAATTGCAACCGGTTTTTCTACCCACACTCACTTATTTCAGTATCACTTTCTTTCTGGAACTCCCTACACAACACTTGTGGGAACTATTCCCCCTATTCTTTTTTCTAGATTACTGCTAAATTCAATGCACAGAAATAAAAAAATAATTTTCAATATCTTCCAATTCAAGGTGCCCTTAAGACAAAATATCTCATACTCTGAGTAATAATGTCAGGTTTACGCACTAAGAATAATTTTTTGCGTTGTTTTAGACTTATACAGTTAATTCCTTGCTCCTAGCATCTTCGGCCATGAACCCCAAGATTTATAAATTACTTAATAGTATGAACTTTCACAGACAAACGTCAGTGAGAAAGGACTAAAACAAGACATAACTCTTCAACCATAACAGATTTTTTTGTCCTCATTTCATCCCAAAGTGTAACTTAATAGTTGCCAAATTTCTGTGGTCCTTCAAATCGTGCTTAAAGTCAGTACCTGATCCCTCAGAAAGTTTGGTCCAAGAGCTGACGAGGACTGCCTGGCCTGCCCAAACTGTTACCGTGGCTCTCATGTAGGAATTTAGGGTGCAGGCAGATATGGTATACTTGAAAACCCTGACATCACCTGCAGACAAACTAACTTTATAGATGCTCGTTATCTCTATTGGAACAGCTCCTTGCTGTGCTTTTTCTGAAAATTTCTTAGGAATCCTTGTCTTCTATAATGGCAGAACGATACTCCTACTGGGTAAAAAATGTCTTATTACAGAACAGCTTTGGCATTACTTTCATTTTGGATAATCTAAAATTAAATTAAAAACAGGGTTTTTCCAATAAAAAACCTGCCTTATAGAAATTTATATACAAGAGAAGTCTAAATTTAGAGTCTAAAATATAAGTTAGTTCTAGCTTACATTATAACAGCTTCCAACATAGCGCTCTACTGAATAAAAATGCTTCATTTACCTTAACGAAAACAATTAAATTAATAGGACTGCATTTTTCTCAGTGTTTACATATTTGAAATTTAATAAAACAGCTTTTTCCCCATCTGATTTGTTTAGTTAATATCTTCACTATGCTCTCTCAAATAATTACATCCTCAAGTAAGAGGCTCCTGTTATTTATCTTTCATTACACTTACTTTTTTTTTTAGCTAAGAAGCCTGCTGATCTCTTTTCCTCATAACTTCTCATACCTGAAAGCACCTTTTATTTTGTCAATAGGATATTGTTGTAATTTTTAAGTTATAGGAGGAAAAAAATAACGAAGAAAGGATCTTCTCATTGTGACGTAGAAGTTGCTGAGCTGTCTTTTGCAAAGCAATAGCACATAGCAAGGTGCACTGGCAATACAGCAAAAGCACACGGCTCCTCTGTCAGAATTCGCTTGGGTGTACTGACAAACTGGGCATCAATGCTTTCATCACTTCAAACGTGACTGTATACAGCCAAATACAACCCCACTTTTAAATTACTGTCCTTAACACAACAACTAACTTAATGGCATGACTTTCACGGACAGAGGTTGACAAAGTAGTTCAACAAATGGTAGCTTTAGTCATTATAAATATTTCCAGTGGAAGTCATAAGAGCGAGCAATTTGTCTCCAAGCTTCCTATCCAGCATTCCTGACTTCCTATCCAGCATGAGGAAAGGGATCATCCAAAATTTCCCACCCACATCTAAATCCATCCCAATATTGTTAATTACTGCCCTAAAAACTTGCTTTGTCATTGATAACCTGATTCATTACAAAACATTAAAAAAATACCTGGAAAGAAGAAAAACAGGAAAACCATGGCCTTTTCACACTAAGTGGCATGTTTTCCCTATCATCCTATCCCTTTTCCTGGGCTTTAATACAGTCTACTTGATTGCAAACTCTTCAAGTCTGATTTACATTTGCTTTTAGAAACATTTACTTACATGACAATAAACATGTCCATATTCCTTATATCCATGATGTGGAACCCATCATGCATTTTCCCAGTACAAGTGGGCTTTTCTGGGGAAAAGTTCTTAACATTTGTCTCCATAAGAACTACAGCAGCTCTGTCTCCATAAGAACTACAGCCGGTATCACACTACAGAAGACATCCTCATGGCCATCTCTCCTAAAGAGGCTATACCAGGGGCCCTTGCTGTGAGGATCAGATTTTGCCTCAACATTCAGGACCGTCAGATCTGAAATGTCAGTTAATCGCATTCTGACCAAGACAAGAAAAAGCAATTCTTTGTGAGAAAGGGGAATAGATAAAAACAACACTATTTTGAAGGAATGCTGAAAAAATACTAAATTTGGAATCTACATTGTAAATATCTTTAGATGTTTTGACAACTTGCCATTTCTCCAGTATGTAATCTTTACCTTTCAGTCAGAGCACAGTTTCTAAAGTCAACTCTCACAAGACCACTGTTTGAGGGAGTTAAAGTCTAATGTCCACTGATCTGAACCTGGACTTTTTCCTTACAGATGTCTGGCCGCAGCATTTTGAGGCGAATGTGCAAACTGCGCAAATCGTTTTAAAAAAGCTGTGCTGTTTCTTTAAAAATCTGTTGCCTGCTGCATAAAGATTGTCTAAGACTGTTATTATGAGGCTCCACACTTCTTATATCTATCCTGAACAAGATTCACTCAGTTCATATCTGTAGCTTTTCCTCTCCAAAAGCCAAACTGGCAGTCTCAGGCAAGCATCCAAAATCTACTTCTTGTTTTTCTTCTACAGACTATTTTCAGGGAGAGACAGAGAGATGTAACCAGTCCAGTGGTTCTCCCCACAAGGCTCTCAGGCTGCCACAGCACCCCAATGTGTTGCCTCATTTCTCTCAACATGATGTGATGTAGCAAATATGCAAGACTAATTCCATAATTGAAAGGTAGCGGGGATATTTAAGAAGGCACAAAGAAAATTGTCAGAGGCTCACTGGACATCTTTCCTTGATTTTCATTACACAGACAAGCTTAATAGGAATTAGGCTCTTAACTGTCCACCAAGATAACAAGTCTGGGGAAGATGCATGAAGGAAGAAAAAAAGTTTCTTCTACTATTGCTCTATTTTTGTTCGGCTGTGCTAAGAACAGTTTTCATATATATGAGCAGAACTGGTTCAAAATAGAGACAAGCTGCTGCTTTGGTGAGCCAGATGCTGCCATTTCTGCATTTTCGCCTCTCAGAGGAGAGGCAAAGACTTTGGTGGTACCCACCTGCAGCCACTCATCTGTCGCAGCCCCAGGAGCGCACCAGCCTCTGCTCCACAGTCCAGCAACCAGGAGTTTTACAGCAACCACATTAACTTCTGTCTTCTTGAAATTCATTACAGAGTAGTAGCATTTTAAAATTTTAAAGAAGCTGGGGGGGGGGGTTCAGGTGCATTATGCTGTTAATGGCAAAAACTTCACAAATGGAGTGGCTGAAGCAAAAAGGAAACCAGCTCTGAAGTACAAAGCTCTCTAATGGGGCTAGACTAAATAAAATTGTACCGGACTGTTGTATAATTGTCTGGGTTTAAAAGACTCTCAGCCAATTTAGTTTCAAAAAGACATCAAAGAGGAGGAGACAATTACTATACTTCAAAAACCCTCAGCAATTGAAAAAGTAACAGGACCAAAGGTACATATCATGAAATGGTTCAGCACTTCTCTGACTGTATTGACTGTGTTTTAAGCCAAAGGGGAGTACGAGATAATACAATCTGACCAACTATATAACACAGACGACACAGCTTCAAATAAAACACCTCTGGCCGGATCCCAACAGCATGTGAACAGCTAATAACGGTCTTCCAGAAAGGTATCTGGTCTGCATTTGAAAACCAGAGAGAGAAGAGGTTGGACTGTATTTGGATTTGATTTTCCTGGTTAACAGTGCAAATATGACCAGCCTATAATGCATTCTCGTTCACAGTCATCAGAGCAAAATAAACACAAACTAATATATAATTATTAATTGAGGAGGGCCACAAAGATGATCAGAGGGCTGGGCACCTCTCCTATGAAGACAGGCTGAGAGACTTGGGGTTGTCCAGTCTGGAGAAGGCTCCAGGGAGACCTTACAGCAGCCTTCCAGTACCTGAAGGGGGCCTACAGGAGATACGGGGAGGGACTCTATGAGGGAGCGTAGCGACAGGACGAGGGGTAACGGTTTTAAACTGAAAGAGGGGAGATTTAGATTAGGTATTAGGAAGAAATTCTTTACTCTGAGGGAGGTGAGACACTGGCACAGGCCGCGCAGAGAGGCTGTGGATGCCCCATCCCTGGAAGTGTTCAAGATCAGGCTGGATGGGGCTTTGAGCAACCTGGTCTAGTGGGAGGTGTCCCTGCCCGTGGCAGGGGGGTTGGAACTAGATGATCTTCAAGGTCCCTTCCAACCCAAACGATTCCATGATTCTATGAATTATACCTTCAGCCCCCCACCCTCCTCAGTGGCCCACCTATCGGACAGCAGGAGGGATCTGACGCAGACTGGAGAGGAGGAAGGTGCAGGTCCAAGGGAGGGTGCAGCAGTCTGCTGCTCCCCACACGCCTGAACACTTACACACTTGGACAATGCACACATTCCTGCCGGTTTCAAAACTCACTTCAACCCAATGCATTCCAGCATATTTACTAGAGCCGCTGCAGAAGCTGGTACAAACACAAAAATAACAGGAAGAGAATAATAGAAGAGATCAGAAATATTGTTAGAAAGAAAAGCTGAAACTCCAAAGCATTTCACTGGATTGTCAATCTAGAGAGAAGAAAAGCAAAACCAGATTTAAGGCAACGAGTTGCACACAAATAGTTTCATTTACATCTGCATACCTCCCAAAACCAGGAATACAATCTAAAGCTAAGGCTAGGCGAAGCTAGAGACTCCCATTTAAAATAAGACTGCAGACTCAAGAGCACAAATTTATACAGTTGTATGGGGTTGTCTTTTTCCAAAAAGGCAAAGTGCGGTGTGGGATTTGGTGGGGGTAGAAAGTAAAAGGGAAAGGGTCTGATTGTCCCAATTATGACATTATATCAAAAGGCAAAAATAATTATTGGTAACATCCAGGACAGCCAAACAGCCCCAGGGTCCCATTGTACCAGGTGCTAGAGAGAGTCAGATTTCACCTCCACTCAAATAAATTGCCAATGAAAGAAAACATTAAAAACACATCACCACAGTGGTGGCTATCAATACAAAGTTGCTTCTTGAAAGGTAAAACACGACCACTGTGATGTCTGCAGTCATTCCAGAAATGAAGGGAAATGCCACTAGTGAGGTACGTGGTTATTTTATTTCAGAAAAGAAAAGGGTTCTCCTTTCCAAAGGAAGAAGCAGAAATGAAAAACTTTTTTTAACCTGCACAGAGGTGCTCCAGAAGTCAGAATGAATGCCTGCCAGAAACCGGTCTGACCTCAACGATTTGGACCACATCCACAGAGCTATACTTACTAAGAGAATGTTGCTTGTACTGAACAATTGAACAAGAAGATCAATAGTACCTAAGAAGGTGATAAAGGGAGAATGATCCACTGAATGGTGAGCTGATTAGCCTTTGTTGCAAGAGGGAAGAACACATCCCATTTGCCTTCATTCTCCCTCCAAGATCTGAAATGCCAGGATACTCGAAAAAGCTGGTGATAGAACAAAGCACGCCTCTCTGAGGGCCAGCGCAACAGGTCAGCAGCTCTGCTCATCTTTGCGGAGATCACAGATTGCTGCCTCTGTTCTTCAGGATCAAACAAGGATTAAAACCATATTATGGGAACTGTCTGCATGCTCCAGACTGAAACACCCAATGTAAAGCTATTGCTATGAAATGATGGAAATTAAATGAAAGCTATGGAACGTCTGAATGAATAACTACAAACATACCCACACTTGCAACCCAAAATTATTTGGGACTTAATCAAGGCAAGAAATAATAGGGGAAAAAACACCAAGAACTGTTCTTTGTAACAGTGTTTGTATCTTGGAGAAAACAAATGGAGTGGAATAAGAGCACAAAGTCAAATGTTTGATGTTTGCAATGGATAAGTGAGATGCTATTTCATTGTAAATAAGAGTTAATGTTAACCACGTTAACAGCGTTATTGTTGTCACGTAACTCTTACTAAGAAGGTAAATATTCAGCTGTTGTATAGAATTTATCCCTTTCAAGCCTTCCTCTTCTCCCATCACTCTTTTCTCGATAGGACATTTAAGCTTGTATCTCTAGCTTAAGGGGAGCCTTCTGCGGCCACAGGATCCCACTGACGTACGTGGTGCTTCACAGATACCAACTTTGCTTTCTTTCATACATCAGTGAGACACGGCAGCCATTTCTTCTGTAACATACATAAACATTTAAACATAGAATTAACTCAATTGATGCATCTCTTCATTATTCCAGGTGTTCCAACATTTTCACCACTTAGCAGTGTAATAACAAAGATATACAAAAAGGGAAAATACTTTTAAGTCTGGTGCAGTACAATCCAATGATAAAGATGCAAAATGTTGGCTCCTTATAATCATGTAATCACTGAAGAAAATATTTTTAGGTTACATTTGTAACAACAACTGTTACAATGTATCATTTTTTTTAAGCAGTTAGCAGCTAGACTAATCCACTGATGCATAATTAAAAGCAACTCTCAATCACCAATGGAAATGAAACATAACTGAAGTACGCATTAAACCTGTAAAAATAATTCTTCTTTAAGTGGCTTACTGAGTAATACTTCATAAAAATTGCTTTTTATAATTCCACAGACTATCTGGCAATGAAGTGGTCCCTTAGAAAGCAATCATTATTATGGAGTCCTATCCTGCAAGAAAACTCAAACTTCAAAATTAAACTTTATTCCATTACCAAAGGAAAAAAAAAAAGTCAGTCTTGAGTTTTTCAGAAAAATAGTCCAGAAGATTCATATCAGGATGATTGGAACATTTTATTTGGACTATTATTTCAAACAAGCATCCTATTAGTTATCCATACAAAAATTCTGTATAGTTGAACTACCAAGAAGTACCTCCGTCAGCTAGTGTGATGCAGTATTCACTTCGAAGGGCTCTGGAACAATATGAATTCAGGAGCTTAGGCTCTACAGGATAAATGTTTGCTCTCATATGCTTAAAACCAATTGGTGTCATGTCTTATACATATTGGAATATAAGGATGTTTTATCATGTCTTGTAGAAGATTACAAGTTCTAGAGTACTGCTTTATTTGACTTCTTTTCTTGAAGAGAGACAAGCTGTTTTGGCTGAGCTAAGAAACACGATGTCTATCCAACATAGATAGATATGATTTGTGATGGAACTGGACAAAATGGTACAAAAGTTTCTAAACCTTTCAAGAGGGGAAAATGACAAGTTTTTGATGGGGTTTGACTGATAGATAGGTTTCTAGAATTGCTCAAAATGTTACCACCAAGCTGTTTTCCATTACCATACAACAGGACTTTCTCAAAATGTCTTTTTCTCATTTTTCCCCCATAAGAAAGATAAAAACTAATGCACATTTTTAGTCAAGTTTTGTCAGTCTTTCAAATAATACAATTTCCTAAAGCAGCTCTCTGAACTACATATTTTCATATTTTCAATTTAATACTTCTAAAAAATGTTAATTCCAGAAAAAGCACTGCTGGTGTTGGTTCCACTCCGTTTCAGGATGAAAACAAGTATCAAAATGCCATAACTTCAAGCAGGCCAGTAACAATTTACTGAACAGACCTAGCAATTTTCCTCTATCTTTACAACAGTATCCTATACATTGTAGACTAGCTTACTGTGTTTAGAAAACTCACATTTTATAATGCAGCATGTTATCCAAATAAATCCCACTACCCTATCTACATTACAGATCTTCCCCTCTTTCAAAGCTTTAACCATTAGATATTTAGATAATATATATGAAGGGATAAAAATATTTCAACCCTAGCCCAAGCAGCAAGCCAGTATCATCATTCAAAATCTTAGTGTTATTTCTACTAAATCAACTTTTGACATTCTGAAAGTAAATAAGTAGATATGTTTGCAGCTATTAACTAAAAAATAAGAATCTGAATATACTTACTACATTTCTTCTATCTTAGTAGGAGAAAGAAGTGCTGAACTTGTTATAGAAACAGTATCAGAAGAAATAATTTCTCAAAAAACTCACATGAACACCTTCACATGCTTACGAGAAGTTGAAAAGAAACAATTGGTGAGCAAAAGCAGTTGGCAATGGAAGAGAGTCTTGACAGAAGCATGAATAAAACAGAGTGGAAATGCAAAGCTAAAAAGGGATACCATGTTCTTCAGATTCAGACAGGAAAAACAAATTGTGAGAAAGATGAAAGAAGAGCTGACCGCAGAATCACACAGCAGCTGAGGCTGGAAGGCACCGCTGGAAATCATCCAGTCCCAACCCCTGCTGAGCACAGGATCTGCCAGAACAGGTTGCCCAGGGCCACGTACATTCAGGTTCTGAGTATCTCCAACAATGGAGATTCCGTATCTCTGGGCAACCTGTTCTAGTGTCCGACTACCCTCACACTGTTAAAAAAAAACAAAAAAAAAACAAAAAACAAAACACCAGCAAAAGTTTTCTTTTTCTGTTTCAGTTTGTGCCCATTGCCTCTTGTCCTGTCACTGACTACCTCTGAGCAGAGTCTGGCTCTGTCTTCTTTACACCTTTCCATCAGGTGTTTACACACACAGATAAATCCCCTGAACCTTCTCCTCTCCAGGCTGAACAGTCCCAGCTCTCTCAGCCTCTTCTTGGTCAACAGGTGCTCCAAACCGTTAATCATTCTAGAGGCCCTTCACTGGACACACTCCAGTACATCCATGTCTCTTGGAACTGGGGAACCCAAAACTGGACACGGTCCTCCAGATGCTGCCTCACCAGGCTGGGTAAAGAGGAAAGATCATCTCCCTTGACCAGCAGGCAAAGCTCTGCCTAACGCAGCCCAGGAGGCTGTTGTTCGCCTTTGACACAAGGGCACATTGCTGGCTTATGGTCAACTTGATGTCCACCAGGACACCCTGAGCCTTGTCTGCAAAGCTGCTTTCCAGCCGTTCAGCCCCACAGACTGTACTGGTGCATGGGGTTAGGTGAAAGACAAGGACCAGTATCTCCCCAGCACCTGTAACATCTCATCACACAACAGTTCTAGCGGAATGCCTATATGCCAACGATCAAGTCATTCATAGTTCCTTATATATGTATATATAGGCAGGCATGCATGCATGCGCATTTATATGATTTTCATACATATGCACACAGATTAGCTATAAATAAATGTATATACAAAAAACGTACACACACACAAAAATTTGAGGTTTGCAAATAATTCAATTTAATAATTCAACCTAGTTTGCTTTATTTTCAAATGCAAGAGTAAGGCCATAATTGTTTTAGATGAAAGTTACAGAACTCACTTTGCCTTAATAAGAATGCATAGTTATACCACTCTGTGAATATTTTTTTCCCTAGGCAACCATATTTGAAAGATGAAAAAATTAACAGAAGGATTAGATGGAATTGGTGGTATAAAAGAAGTAACTACTATATTCTGACAGAAAGAGTGGAGCTCAGTAAGCAAATCTTACTATCTATTTTATGCAAGTAAATGGAAACTGACTACCCTACGAACAAAAGTTGTGGTAAACCTAGGGACTAAATTTAACTGCAGAGGCATTCTGATCCTGCTGCAAGAAGAAAACAGAGCAGTATTACAAATATAAAATTGTCTTGTGTCTACAGAAATATCTACTCTTCCTCACCATCTCTTCCAAGTAAAGGAGGAATCAAAGATGGTAACCATCTTATTTACCTTAAGAAGCTTACATGCATAAGATGTTGGGAAAAAGTGTTTTTTCTTTCACTACTTAATCAGAAGAAAGAAGAGTAAAGTCTTTAAAGGAGATGAATGGTAAAGAAAAGCAGTAATACGATTAAGCTCTGTAATGGCTTATTAACTAACCAAAACATAAAAAAGAAAAAAATACTAAAAAAAGATAAAGATTAAAAATCAAATGTTCTGCATTCCCATGTTAGTACCGGTGTTTAATATATTCATGATCGAAAACAGAACAGGGCAACAATGAAGAAACACAAAAGAAGAAAGTAGGTTAGTAAAGACTGAGTAAAGAAATTTCTAGGAGACGAGCCGCTGCACAGTGAATGGATGACCTGACAGCCATCAGTTTACAGTACTGGCAAATGCAAACTAGAAGAACAAATCATATGAATTACTGGGATCTAAACAAAAGCATAGGTAAACGAAAAGCAGTTCTTTTTGATTTGCAAAAAAACCATTCACCTCCTACCAGAAGTCACCGATAAAAATGATGGTATTTGAACGTCTAGTGCTATAAAATTGTGCATCAAAAATAAAACTAAATGAGTTTGTTTCCATTAAGGCTATTACTATGGCTAAGTACATTGCTTTGAATATGAAGATTCAGCAGCTATTCTCTCTAGTTTTTCATCTAGGGATCTTTAATATGTTTTCAATCTAATTTTAATTTGCTATAGAAAAAGAGGAATGAACTTTCTTCTCAAGGCTAAATTAAACTTGTCCCTTGTGTAGGTATCATGAAGTATAAAAAAAGCAGGAGAAACAGTTGCTACATGTAATAAAAGCTATTTTAAAATAAGGCAGACAAGTTCTTTCCATCATTGGTTTACTGTTTCTCAAGTCAACGTTTTTTCAACAAAAACAATCAACTGTAGAACACTTGCATGAACAGAATTTTCATATTTTAACAACCAAGAAACCCTCCGCCGTATATTGCCTGAGGTAAGCAAATAGCTAACTATGTGAGTCAGGAACAGAGTCTGCACAGTTCATAGGAAGCTGGTGTCCTTTGCAATGACAGCAAGTGCAGCAAGTGTGTTTAGCTAAAGGGAGGTTGGGTTCCTTCATTTTTGACCAGAATGCTATCACAAGTAAAGATCACTAAGAAAACTACAAAGCTGGTCAGACACAGGTTTCAAAAATACATCAAGATGCTTAACTTTTCCTGGAAGTATCTGAAGCATGGGGTGGACGCATGCTGTACTGCACCCCAAAATCCCAGCCTGGGCCCTGGCTAGAGCACGTCGCGGCTCCCTTTCAGCTCATGTCCTTGGTGTGTCTTTCTGCAGAAGCCAAACTGTGGAGAGGGTAATTTGCACGCCCAGAGATCACACCTCACTTTGGGTCAGGGTGTCTATCAGTTTAGGGATAATCACTTTGCTTCTGTGTGGCAGCTGTAAGATGGGGGTAATAGTCTTTATATTATCTCACAAGATATGTGAGTACTTGCTTATCTTCCAAGATAAGCTTATCAAATCTCACATAGGATGGACCAGATGCTTTGATACCAAAATGCTGTATACTTATCTAACTGCATGTATCTAATTGTGCTTAATACTACTAGAGACATTCTTCAGATATTGTACAGTCCTCTGAATGCAGTAACAACAAATGAGGGCCCTGAACGAAGCTGTGCCCTGCTTATGCCTAGGTCTCATACAGCTACCGCCACTTCGCATCTGGGAAACGTAACTCAGAGCCAGCCTGCCAGAGGAGAACGGTCCAGCCTGGCTACAGTCCCCAGGCTCCCTGCTGCAAGGTTCTCTGCAGCTCCCAATAGACCTTGATCTTCTGCCTCTTGCTCCAGCCACAGACAGTTTCTCAGCCTCTCCAGGGAAGAGCTCTTCCCGGAGCCCGTCCCCCTCTCTGCGACTTCCCCTTTGCTCCCACCAGGTATATTTTGTCCATGTTCCCCCAGCTAACTGAACTTCTGCACCTCACCTCTTCCCTTCCCAAACATGATGGGGAGAACCACCAGTTCAGCTAATTGGCGTTGCCTAATAGGACGCTCTGTCCAGCAGGGAAGGATCCGAAAGCTGCAGCAATAGATCTGAAAGAACCGGTAATTGATGCAATGCTATAATCACCTGTCAACTGCAAGAGAAACCAAATACCTCCCTGCTATTTTTATTTTTGTCAGACAGCATCATTGAACCAATCATCTACTGCTTTTCACTTTTTAACTCTGGGGGAGGGAAAACAGCAGCAAATAGAACTGACCCAGATGAATTTAAATGCCCAAGTTAACACCGTTAACTAGGATGAAAGGAATTGTTGCAAAGGTTTTCTTCTTTAGAAGAAAACACTGATAACCAAAATTAGCTCCTGCAAAACCCAGCGTCATTTAATTTTTCTTCTAAAACAGCAAAGATGCTGTAGCTAAGCAACCTGGCTTTCCCTTAAACTGAAAGTTAGTTTTCATAGCACCTTGTTTATCTCTGAAAGCTCTGACAAACTTCCACCTCATTTTATGTAATCGTGTCTGGTGGAGTGCCAGATTAGATCTGCTATACTGTCATAAAGGGACTTTTCCCATGAATGCAGATGATGCAAAGTTATTTTTAAAATAGCATCTGAAATGTTCTTTGTGTCTACTGCATGCTCTTCAAATACCCCAACTTGTGTGAGGAGCCATCAGTCTGAGAAAACAGATATGCCTGTCTGCTTTTGGATCCAAGAAGTGCTGGCTATGTTTTCTTCATCTGTGTACTGAAACGAGCCTCTCCCCCTTCTGTCTTAGATAGCCCCTTTAGCCCAGGATTTGATACAGCACTTCGTATTTATATTCTACCACTAAAGATCTTGTTTTCTTCTAAGAGGAAATATATCCCGACATACACTCTACCCTGCTTTGGGTACTTCTCTTGCCCTGTCTTGGATGCAATCTGTGGCTCCAAGGACAACAATTATTTCCAAATTAGAAGATAACTATATTCCGTAAACCCTGTTCACTCGGATTCAATCACCAACAAACAGCTTTCTTTTCAAATTTTTCTCATTCTGACTGCCTTTTTCCTAATGGACAGGACAGAAAATACATGCAAGTAATAAGCAAAACCAGTGATACTGGATATCACCCACTAGGTTATGGCTTTGGATACTAATCCCTTGCCCTGCTTCCCCTCCCACAGAGTATGTGCATTAATAGCCTTTTCCCATTTGACAAGGGCACTGGAAAGCATCTGTTTGAAAAACCTGGAAAGCACTGGGTTTTCTCCTCTCTCCCACCCAGTCCCCATTACAATTTTATTTTTAATCAGCCCCCGCCTCCCCCTTTTTTGGTTGGTTGTCTGTAACACTACATACAGTATAACAAAATATGATGGTCCCAAATGTTTTGCTAAACAACAGAAAAAAAGATTTTGGCTGTACTGCTCATTTGTTTTCCTTTCTCAATTGGTTTTGTGTTTGTGCAGAATAAACACACACGCAGTAGGCCTGTGCATCTTTCGACAAACAGAGATATACACACACTGGATACAGACAGCAATGCAGCTTTTTTGTTTGCTCTGCCTCTCTCATTCCCTCTAGATATTTTTGCACGCTGTCATTTGTGGAATACTGTTGAAACCCAAAGGGATGTCAGCTGAGCCTGCCTCACACTGCAAGCTGTTGGCAGACTCATTAAGGATGGGGGAACAGCGTGGAGTCCGCTGCCGTTTTTCACAGACTGATGCTGCTGGTTGGAAGCGTTCGGCCGAGCTCAACGGGCTATGCTGGCGCATTTCTTCAGATGCTCCTCAGCCTTCATTTTATGGTTGGTGTCTCAACAAGGACTCTATAAAGTTGTTACTAAAAGTGCCAGCAGCTGCTGCCAGCATGTATGGGGAAGGAATCTAATATATTAAAAGAAAAATCTCCAAAGGTTTCAAACAGGGTTCAAACATTCAAAAATGCATGTTTTCTTACGCCCATAACAGGCCTTGCCTGTACAATGAAATTACTTTGGATTTGTTATTGGGTAACTATTTTTTTTTTAATGTTTGTTAATTTCAGAATTACCTGCAACATTTTGTTCTCTACCTAATTCATTTTAATTATTATTAAAATTATTAATATTTATTAAGGGAAGGCTCCGGGAGACCTTATAGCAGCCTTCCAGTACCTAAAGGGGGCCTACAGGAAAGATGGGGAGGGACTCTACTCTTTATCAGGGAGTGGAGTGATAGGACGAGGCGTAATGGTTTTAAACGGAAAGAGGGGAGATTTAGATTAGATATTAGGAAGAAATTCTTTACTCTGAGGGAGGTGAGACACTGGACCAGGTTGCCCAGGGGAGTTATGGATGCCCCATCCCTGGAAGTGTTCAGGTCCAGGCTGGACGGGGCTTTGAGCAGCCTGGTCTATGGGAGGTGTCCCTGCCCATGGCAGGGGGGTTGGAACTAGATGATCTTTAAGATCCCTTCCAACCCAAACCATTCTATGATTTCTAACCCTGCAGATACTACCTGTTTCGTTTGTTACAGCCCTACAGAATCCAAATCTCTGCCCATGTATTTTTTTGGGGAATCTATTCCCTATTTGGGTGTCAAAGCAGAGGGCAGGGAGGAGAATGTATCTCTCTGTGCTTCACCATGAGTTCTCCCTTCTTCCCCCAGGTCAAGAAAAGAACACCTGGCCATCAGCCTCTTTTTGGCTGATACAATTGAAAAAAAGAGGAAAAAAAAAATAAAAACCATAACTGAAATAGACTTTAGCCACTGCTGCAGTTTGGCTTTCCTGTGTAAAGCCTCACCTAACTTCCTGCTTAGACTGGGCAGTTTCCAGTTACCCTGAGGTTGAAGGAGGGCACTCTTGTTCTCCCAGTTTATCTAGGCTGCTATGAAATCAGAGATATATGGGTCCTGTGCACAAAAGAGAATAAATCAGGAAAAAATTTGGCTACATATTAGGAATTTAGGTAGTCAATTTAAAAATGGAGAATCTAAAGTTCCCAGTGCTTGCTTTTGTTTTGTATTCAATTTGAGGGTACCATACACCAAGCAAGATATTTAAAAGTCACCAATCCTCCTGAGGAACACCTAAATCTAAGGAAAGATGGCAGTTAAAGTAGGAATAATATGCCTAAGCATTTTCTGTATTTGAGTCATAACATTCTTTAATCCCCCAACCACACACTATTTTTCTTTCAAGCAAGGACTAGCACTACAACTATTCTATCATATAAACAGGTTACTCCTGATGACCTTCCAAAGTCAAATCCCAATGTCACGGTTAGCATCATCTCCTAGTGATTCTGTGCCTGGGCACGTGAAAGCAATACAGTACTTTCAAAAACAATCTCTTTATTTTTTGGTAGAAGTCTGGTACCATCCATTCCCTCCTTTTTTCTGTCTAGCACATACAGACCACCGGTTTACCATATGTTTACATTCACTGTAATGCACTTCCATCTCCCTCCTTTCAATTGATTTTTATTTATAAGATAAACACTTGAGGACAGGACAGAAAGTAGGAAAATTTGCCTGCAATGTGTCTGGTAGATTTTAGCCCCTATAAAATTAACTCAAATATAAGACAAAGTAAAGAAGCATTTTAGTAACCCGTAAGTTGGGGTTTTTTTTCTCATCTTGTCCATTCCCTAAGTCACTCTGTTCCCCTTCTCTGTCACTTACTATATTTTGATAGTATTAGGGAAGAGGGGAGTTGTATCTCTGAAATATTGAGCTTTATGCCTTAGACATAATGGCACATAGTATGGGCTATGCAGTAAACAGACTTTCAAAGCCAAATCAGAAATTCACTATGGCAAAGGCTTACTGGATGGTCTGCGGAAAGGCTATGCTGCACTAAATACTTAAGTCACCTAACAAAACTAAAGAGAGGAAGGAGGGTTGAACAAGCAGAACTGGAAATTCAGAGATCTCCGTTCTCTTCCTTACTCTGCTGGAGACAGACTTTGCAATCTGGGGCAGAGCATTCCAGCATCTGCAGGTATTTCCGTCTCTGCCTCTAAGAAGATAAAAGAGAGGATGGGGAATATCATTTCATTAGCATTTATAAGGTAAACTGTGTGGAAAGCATTGTTGTACAACTACGTAATTTACCCGTATTCCACAGGGTAGATTCCAGTGAAACAAAGTGTGAAAAGCAGCATATGGGACCTGCTTCTAAAGAAAGAAGCGAAGTCCCCGTCAGACTGAACTCTCCTAAAGTGGTGACCATAGGGTAAGAGGAGAAAAAAAAACTTCTCTGTAGATTGTTTCAGCAACTCCCCATCCCCAGGGCCACTGTTATTAAACAAGGAGTCTCATCCTCTTCAGGTGCAATAAGGAAAGGCACTCCCTGCTTTCAAGTTCCATTTTGGGGGAGGTTTGTATTACTTATATATCCTTCTCTTAGCCATGAGAGTTTTGTTGATTTAACACTCTATTAGAGTGCCATGGAGAAGGAAGAACACACTCTACATACAAGTTGAAAAGACATTCATGAAGAGGCATTCATCTCCTTATCTGTGTTATTAACACCTCAAGGTGTGAACATGAGCCACTCTCACATATACAGCATCATTCAGTAAAGAACTTCTGCCCTGGAAGGTATATTTTAATTCCTTTTTGCATCACAGGAACTCACTTATGGACTACAGCATCACAGTAGGCTTACTAAAACAAAAACATGCAACTGTCCAGTATGAAAAATAAAACATCCTTTGTAACATCAGCAAACATAGTGCTTGCTATTGCCAAAACAGCACGAAGTGGCTCTGGTTTTATACTGATACACCAGGTTGGACTCAACAGTAGCAGAAGTGCTGTATAAAAAAAAAAAAGATTATTGTAAACTATGTAGAGCAGTCTTTGCTAGCTCTAGAGAACAAGGAAAACACTATGCAGAATAAACAGGGACAGAAAAAAAAAAGTAAAAAAAACAGCACAAGCAAGTCTGGTAAATAAAAGTTCTGCAAACAGCCTTACTTGAGCACAGCTAGCTTTAGAACAACACACCCCAGAATCCTAACATGAAGAACTGATCTGTAACGTACATTTCAAGTAAAATAACGTTATTCTCTCCTTCAGCAGACAGGAAATGCTCACCACCCTCTCAGCACCAAAATGAAGCCCAGAATGCCAAAAACCCAGTCCTGGCTCCAAAACTGGTGGAGACTCACATCCTGCATCAGTGGTCCAGGACAGACACCTCAGTTTCTCATGCACAGTAAGAGACCAAATCATAGAGGTGAGATTTTCCATCTTGCCCACTGAGACACTAAAGACTGTGGAATTAAAATATTTTTTGCAAGTCATAGAAAACTTTCTATAACCCTTAAGGTTGTCTTTCATGCAGAATTTAATTCTGCACTCAGTTTCCTAAATGATACTCCACTTGTCTTATGTAAAATAATAAAATGGAAGGTAGATTTTACTGCGTATCATATTCATGAAGAAAACCCCTTTTCATAATCAGAGTGAATTCTACAGAGAAATAAAAACTTTTTACTCCCATGAAAATGAATTGTGAAGAGTGAAAAAAAAATCTTTTATTTCCCTCCCTTCTCCAACAAACTCTTCCAGAGAGAGTAGGTTTTTGCATTGTTCTCTCCAGGACACACTCTTAAGGACTTAGATTTGGAAGGGAAGTGTAATTGTGGAATTATATCCAGTTTGGTTTGACTCAGATTCTGTTTTCCTATATATTAAGAATACAAAACGTGATTCAGAGCCCATTACAGCAAACAATGGGCTTTGAACCAGACCAAAGGTGCGTTGAAGCCCACCATTGATCTTTCTTCGTTTTCTCCATTTTACTTTTGCCTTGGTTTTTCTTAAGTCTTCTCATAGGTTGTTTCCCCCC
>VYZM01003407.1:746104-763457 GCA_013398915.1 Dromas ardeola
GCTTTTTCTTGGTTGCAGGAAGAGATGCAACTTACAATCCCACCCCTCTGCTGACAATTTTGCTCAAGGAGGAGCACTTGCCAACATATATAATCACATGCAGGATAACTATCATATATTAAAAATCAAGGTTACCAAATCTCATGGGAAACAGTATTTTCTTCTAGGAAGAAACATGAGATATTAAAAAGTGTTGCCTTGAATTCAGAAGTCAAAAAGTACTTGACAAAGAAAACAAACAAAGATTTTTTTCATTTGCAGAAATATTTCACTTAAAATTAGCCTTTATCACAGACTATTTGAATTCTCATTTCAAGTTTAAGAAAAAAAAAATATCAAGTGAAAAACACCAAAAAGGATGTTTACAAGTTTTTCTTGCTCAAAAATGTTAGTAGGCAAATTCATCAAAATCAAATCTTTTCCTAAATTTAGATTTGGCTTTGATAAATCAGCATTTTATAATAAATTAGGCAAACATCTCCTGACTTCTGGTAGACAACTGTCAACTTGCCCTACATTTTAACTGTCCTTTCTGAAAGCACGGAAGTACATGAGGTGCCTACCCTCACAGAAAGCAAATGGGTGCCTTCAAAAACAACATCATATGCCATAATAAAAAGGAAAATCACTGAATATATTTTGTTTTAAAGTTTCATTGAACACATATGACTGGCCAGCCTGAATGATCTACAATATGCTGACAGACGGAGCCAGACACAGACCTTCAGAAGAAAGGGGAAGCAGGAAGGAGCTGAACAGAAACATTTAGTCAGCTCTGTCAAAATGTTGGCATTTCTATTAGGAAAGATTTACAGTATCCAATTCTGCCTGTTATTCTGCATCATTCTACCAAGAGACCATGTTTTCTGAATAATTATTATAAGCGTTTGAGCTACTTTTACTGTATTTTGCAAGGCTGTCCAGTCAAAAGTGACACCGACATCAAAAGCCTATTTTAATTTTGAGTGTCAAATAAATGTTTGACTTCTAAGCAGAACTTCATAAATTATTTCACTGGTAATTTTCTTTTTCCCTATAACCATTATTTCTGCACAATAACTTAGCTTCTGTTTTATTTAACACCAATATTCCTGAAAAGCAGGCGCTCCTGAAACTCACACATACTGTAATGCCTTGCACAGAAAGATTTTTTTCTTTAGGTAATAGGTAGCATAGGTAGCATTTATATAGGTAGCATTTATACTAAAAAAAATTATTCATAGTGGAAAGACTTGTTATCGAAGTGTAGCTCAGTCCCTTAGGGACAGACGTACCTCAGAATTGTTGAGATGACACCTGTGCGTCCCCGAGAACCACCCCTCACTCGAACACTGGTCAATGTCCACCTTCTGCAGGTTGATGTCGACTTTGACAACACCTCTGAAAATAGAGAAAAACAGCCTTGAACACAGCGACTACAGAAATAGGTTAAACTTCTTTACGATGCTGCAGCCTGCAAAGTGGAACTACATCTTTCTTCTAAATACGGAATTTGATGAAATGTCTGAAAATTGAGAAGTTTTGTGTTCACAGAGCCACAACTGCAGAGACACGTTCTTATGCTGGACCTTACTGAGATGTATTACAACAAGAGCACGGTAAATCTAACACGCTAAGTATAAAGCAGCAGGTAAGAATAAGTTATACACTCAAACAATTTAATGCCCTTCACATTTTACAATGCAGCAAAGAACTAAAATAAATACAATGAACAACCTGCACTACTTTTTCCGAGGCCATCAAGCTCCCTGAGTGCACTACCAGGAGCTGCACCTCACCCCCGTGCCTGGTGACAATGGCATCCTTCCATTTGCTCCAGGGAATGCTATTTGCCAAAACCACTGGGCAAAAGCCTTTTTCCGTACTCTCCCCAGAAAAAACCTCATCTCCAGCAACCTCAGGCCTCTCCTTCACAGTCCAGCACCTCCAGCAGGCACCCAGACCCCTCTCTCCTCATCACTGCCAGCCAGCGCTGGTGTAATACCTGATACAACATCAGAAGGGCAGCGCAAGCCAGGAGTAGAAGGACACTGATGTCTGTGAAACCAAAAAAAAAAAAAAAGTTTCTTACACACAGGTCCTCAAGGACTGTCTGAGCTGTATCAGCTCTACGCCAAGAACACTCAAGTTTTCATTATCAACAGTTTCCCTCAGAAATTTTTTTGAATGAAAAGCTAACAACCCAATTTCAAAGCCAACGCCCTATTTTATAAGCGACTCATAAATCACCGGAAGAAAATAAAAAAAAGCTGTAAGACTGTAGTTGCATATCTTAAAAAAAGCCTTCAAAAATTTCCTTATTCTCTCTAAAATAACTTCCAGAATTACTTTGGACATAGAACATTTATAGCATCATCTTGTGAGAGCACATATCTGTGACTGCTTTGCTGCTGCCCAGACTTAACAAAAATGTCAGTATGCAACTTCTGGTACTTGGATCATTGCACAGACTCACTCGTAACAGATGAATGCCCTGGACTGATTTCTTAAATCTAGGGTACCACTTCTTTTAAGTCAACCTTTTCAGCCACTTTAGACAAAAGTTTTGATTTTTACAGTCTGAACTTCCACAACTACAAACACTACCATCCCTCCTTTCAGGCTGTGGACTACCAACCAAGGGCATGGCCCAACTTCTATCTCAAGAACACCTCGCTCACCTCAAAGCATGTTGCCTCTTTGAATTAAAGCTCAGTACCTATAAGAACACTAATAAATAATTAATTAAATAATAAGAATACTACAAGAGTTAGAGTCATATATTTGAGAGGCCACTTATGAACAAAATCAGAACAGGAATAAGAGCGCAACCTTGATCAAAACCAAGACAATACTGCTCCCTCATACCTGGCCCCAAAACAGCTACATTTAGACATTCATCTTCAGACATGCTATATAGTCATTAGAGAAACACAAGTACACCATTTAAGTGATCTGAAGAAGAATGCATTAGGAAATTACGTAGGATAGCCAGTAGGAAGCTAGACAGTACAGGTGTGCATCATCCCTGTCTGTCTTCTGCCTAGAATCGAAGTAATCGGATGCCGAGCACGCTTAGAAATGACCTGAAATATTTAAGTACTGGCTCTAGCAAGTTCAGTTTGAAAAAGTACACACCACACTTCTAGAATATTCAGAAGTATTTTTAGTTTATAGCTTTGTGCCTTTCCACTCTTGTTTGGAACAACAGTTATCCAGGGACTGGTAAAGCTACACTTCCACTCCAATGAACTGTTTTTTCCATATTCCAGGTGACCAATGACCCCAAGGGAAAAACTGCCATACTGTACAAACTAACTCTTTGTAAGATGTTGATGTCAGTGGATTACAAGCTTATCTTAACCCGATAACAAGGTATCCATCTCAGGTGCTCACAGGAGTATAGGTAACTAATTCCTTATCTGGTCACATGCAGATGCCACCAGGTAGGCTTCTAATATTTTCTGGACCTTTCTGAGCATAAAAATTAGCATGTGGTCTGGGGACAGGACCTGTTCTGCACGTGAACAATCTCACTGTGCCTGCATACAGGCATCAAACAGGCAGCGGGACCAGGACCAACACTACTCCTTGCTCTCCTAGTTCATGTTACACACCAGGCACCTTGGCAAGGGTTGCTCAAGCATTAGCATCATTCTGATTACTCTAAAGAAATCAGTTTATACACTAGGAAAAACAGTGATGATTCATCCTTATTAGGACTGCAACAGATTCAGCTGGGAGACGCTCAAGCACCTTAGGGAAGTAGGTCTTTATTTCCTTTACAGGGAAAGCTTTTCCCTTGTGCACTTTTTGTTTTTAACTGGTAGGAGGGGAAACTCCCCTTTCCCTCTGCAAACATTTCCATGAAGAGAGGGGTACAGATCGCAAATTAAGGGTAAACTAATCACTGCTAGGAGAGGAAAAACACCTTAAGAGCTTGCTGTGTGGTATCACAAGCAGGCCCTGTAGAAGCACAGTGTCAGTATAAAGGGATGTAAATATTTTCAAAAGAAAACTTACCTAGAGGTTACTTGCGAGAAAGACAACACATACAAGCCAGAGGAATTAGGGACAGTAAGGGCACTGGGCAAGCATTTGAGTATGGCCTTGCACCAGACACGCTGCAAATTGAATTAGTGGCATGTTCTAGTGGGCCAAGAGGCAGAAAGCAGGATAGCATCCTAATGCTCAGAGCCATGTACTGGAAAGAGAGGAAATGTACTTCCGGATTTTTCACATCAGAACTGATTAAATAACTTGTATTCTTTGAAAACTCTTCAATACAATTATCTTGTTCCAAATAGATGTGAAAATCATAGATTCATACAACAGCTGTCATTGGAAGAAACCTCTTGTGATCATCCTGTCCAACCACTTGCTCAAAGCAGGCTCAGTTAAGTTGTTTTTTGTTTGTTTTTTTTTTTTAATACCTCCAATAATGGAGACTTCACCACCACTGGGAAACCTGATCTAGCGTCTGACCACCCTCACAGTGTCATATAAAGTTCTCTGATGTTTAAATGGAATTTCTTGGATTTCAATTTGTGCCTCTTGTACTTTCTGTCCTGTCACTGACTACCCCTGAGAAAAGTCTGGCTCTGTCTCCTTTACACTTTTCCATCAGGTATTTACACACACGTGTAAGATGCTCCAGGGGCCCTTTCTTCCCCAGGCTGAAGAGTCCCAGCTTGTACAGCCCTTCTTGTCTACCGGGTGCTCCAATCTTTAATAATTTTTGTGACCCTTCACTAGGCTCACTCTAGTACATCCATGTTTCTTGTACTGAGGAGCCCAGAAGTGGACACAGCAAACCTGATGGGGCACCATCAGGCTGGGTAAAGAGGAAGGATCACCTCCCTCAACCAGGTGGCAATGCTCTTCCTCTCACAGACCAGGAGGCTGTCAGTCGTCTTTGCCACAAGCACACATTGGTGGTTCACATCAAAATGGTGTCCACCAGAACCCCCCAGGCCTTTTCTTCAGAGCTGCTTTCCAATCATTAACGCCCAGCCTGTATTGGTGCGTGGCGTTATTTCTCCACAGGTGCAGCACTTGGCATTTCCCTTTGCTGAACTTCACAGGGTTCTTCTTTGCTCATTTCTCCAGCCTGTTTTAGTCTCCCTGAATGGCAACACAACCATCTCATCTCTCAACCACTTCTCCCAACATTTATCATCTGCAAACTTGCTAAAAGCACACCCTGCCTTATTGTCCAGGCCACCAAATGAAAATGTTAAACAGAACTCGTTCCAGTAACCACCTCTAGGGCATATTAATAGTGACTTGACTCCAGCTGTACTCCAGTCATCTATACACAGAAGGCTACTGGGTTGGTTAAACACGGTTTCCCCTTCATAAACCCATGCTGGTTACTCCCAATGACATTCTTCTCCTTCACGTGTTTTAGAAGTGGCTTGCAGGAAGATTTGACCCATCACCTTCCCAGGGATTGAGGTGAGGCTGATCAGCCTGTAGTTCTTGGAGGACATCAAGTACCTTGGCCTTTTCCAAGTCCTATGTCACAAAGTCCACTGACCCATTCAGCAGCCTGCCCACATTCTCCCTAGTCCGAGTTTTGCTACCAGTGTACTTTTTGCCCTTCATGTCCCTCACCAGATTCAGCCCCATATGGGCTTTGGTTTCCCTAACCCCATCTATGCATAGAATCATAGAAACATAGAATCATTTAGGTTGGAAAAGACCTTTAAGATCATTGAGTCCAACCGTTAACCTAGCACTGCCAAGTCCACCACTAAACCATGTCCCTCAGCACCACATCTACCTGTCTTTTAAGTACCTCCAGGGTTGATGACTCAACAACTTCCCTGGGCAGCCTGTTTCAATGCTGATAACCCTTTCAGTGAAGACATCATTCCTAATATCCAATCTAAACCTCCCCTGGTGCAACTTGAGGCCGTTTCCTCTCATCCTCTCACTTGTTACTAGGGAGAAGAGACTGACATCCACCTCGCTACAACCTCCTTTCAGGTAGTTGTAGAGAGCCATAAAGTCTCCCCTCAGCCTCCTTTTCTCCAGGCTAAACCACCTCATTTCCCTCAGCTGCTCCTCATAAGACTTGTGCTCTGGACTCCTCACCAGCTTCGCTTCTCTGGATACACTCCAGCACCTCAATGTCTTTCTTGCAGTGAGGGTCCGAACACAGTATTCGAGGCGGGACCTCACCAGTACCGAGTACAGGGGGACAATGATTTCCCTAGTCCTGCTGGCCACACTATTTCTGATACAAGATGCTCATGTTCATGGTCACAGTCATGCTTAGACCGTGTCTCCATATTCTCCCTGGATCACCTAACCCTGCTTCCACCTCTTGTGCACTTTCATTTTATGCTTGAGTTTTGTCAGAAGCTCCCTATTATGCCATGCAGGCCTGAAAATTATCTAATTTCAAAACATTTTCACAATACTTCTTCCACAAACATTACAAAATTATTCTATTTGAAACTGAATGCATTTTCCCTTTGCTTCTTTTGAGTTTAAAGTTTTTTTACAAGAACATTTGCCTTTCACAAAATTCAGTCTTCATGAACTCAATACAAACATTTCTGCCTACACCCTTCTCCAGTCTGCAGCTCTTCCGTAGCACAACCTGAACTTCTGATATGATTAAGTTGTTCTCCTTTTTCCTTTTCTCTGAGCTTTATGAATTTCTGGGGTGAAAATCTACAGGAAGGAATAACAGCACAGTCCAGGAAGCAGGCATATAAAAGCAATCTCTCCTGACAGTTAAAATCTACCATAGACTTTCCATTTTTTCCCCCATGGTGCATATTATTCTTTTTTCACTAGATGTCTGCAGTACATGTTTGTGCTTTATGGTAACATCACAGTTCTGCTGAGGTAGTAACGGGTCTGCAACTACTTCAGGATACAATGCTTTCAAAAGAAAGGTCTCTTTAGGCATACATGTGACATCTACAGAAAGCATCATGATGGTACAAGACTTTTTCGTACAAGACTTACTGCATTCATTTGGGATGCTTTGCCATTTTAAAACACCATCTCAGACTTGTACCCCACCATTATTACGCATAGACTACACCTATACGTACATGATATATTTCTGAAATTAATCTGTGATTAATACAGTAGCTGGCACAACCTGTTTAGCCACCCACATTTCAGTTATTTTTGATTCAGCATGCGGAAAATGGAACATATGGAAGAACACATCCTCCTAGAATGTATATGGACCAACCACCTGTAAGTGTTATATTTATTAAACTAACTGGGAATAATTGCAGCTCTGCTATCTTGATAGAAGCCATCAAGACTATATATCAACGGTACAAGAGTAAACTTGTCAGCGTAACACATTCATCCACACCGACAATTCTGCCTGGCTAAACCTGAGCCACAGTGGTAAGTTAATAACAATATTATCGGTAACTGTGGACCATCTGGCAAGTAAGAATATTTTGTTAATCTCCTTATAACAATAAATATTTGGGTTTTGCCACAATGTTACAGTCCTTACATAAAAAGATACTCAAGGATTGCACATTCATGTTTAACATGTAGTTAAGAAAGAATTAGTTGAATTGTACTGAACAGATAATCATTGAAGAATGATGGCATCAAGGATTTTGTCAGGTCAGAAGTTTGATTTAAGAGGCTTTCATGTCTGTCTTAATTTCCAGTACCACTGTTTGTTGGCATACTATTTGCCTTGAAATCTGTGCCAGAAATTGATTTAAGCTTATTTTCCCAACCTACTAGCTATCTTGATAGTTTCAGTAGTTACAATATTTCATTGTAACAACTTGTTGTAAAACCTATATCTACAGAAGGATTTTTTTTCGCCCGTACTGTTACACCATTAAAAAAGCAGAAGGAACATGTTCTCTTTCACTCAGCCATCTTAAGCCAGGACTGCACAGAGTAATAGCCACCAACATTTAAATGATGATAAACAATATCCTTGTCCTCTAGATCTTCAGAAGCTTTGTGGCACAGAGATCACCACAGGCATTCAAAGTTTGTCTTCTAAGTTTGTACACTTCTTTTAGAACCTGTAAGCATTGCAAGCAGCCATAACTAAGGTATAAGGCATGGTTATCACAAACTGAAGCAGACATCATCCCCCAAATCTAAATGCCTGCCTAAATTATTGCTGCCATATTCATTCACCCCTACATGCTGTCCTTCATAAGTCCTCCTTACCACAAAACAAGGAGATAAGAAAAACAAACTCTCTACAGCCATCCCAGATCTGCAAATGCCCACACCTCTAGATAAATACATACTGTAATTAGTACAGCCAATGTTTTTAGAGCAGATACTTTTTCTAACCATTCTCATTTTGGAGGCTGACACTTTCAAGAATATTCATTTTCAAACAGTGGATACTACCTGACACCTGAGGCTCCTTCAGTGTACCATCAGCATCCAAAAAAAAAGTAATTCCTGTGTCAAATTCACTAGTAACTTTCAGCCATAAGTCTTATTGGGAATCAGTGGGTTCTGCAGGTTCAAGTTGCTTTTGAAAGTTAAGATTTAGGATTCTGCATCACTTACACATTTTTAAAAATATTACCTCTTCATATCCAGCCAGATTCACAAAAACCTACTGGGACATTACATACAACATGATTTTGATCTGATCACGCAGTTACCCACTAATTTCTTACTAATAGGACAGACAGACTTACCTAATTCCTCAGCCATAGCATGACTGCTGCTTTTCAGCACACATTTTCACAGGAGAACCAGCTTTCACTAAAAATAAACTTAACTGAAGAGTATGGTGTGGGCACATGAATCAGGATTCACCTGCAAAGAAAATCCCTCTAGGCCATTTGGAACAGTACTATAAGGGCAGCATACTTAAAGCTGAATCCTCTGTTGTCTGAAGAATTATTTCAGATTTAAATCTGCCTTCAGATTTATGGCACACAGTGCTGCCTCTCTGGGGATTTCCCTGCAGTTTAGTCAGGGAGTTTCCTAGGTACTTAGAGGGGCGGTGATTTTTTTTTTTTTTCTTGAGGACGTTCAAGTTGCTGCTAGCATCTTAACTCTGTCACAAAGCATCACCTTGTATAGGGATGCAAGGTGTCAGTGATGGTGAGGTACCGCTTACATTAGATTCTCCCTATTAAAAAAAGGCCTTGGAGACAAATTCAAGCTATTTAGTAAGAAACCAGCATTTTTTTTTTTTTTTTAATGTTTCCATTACTATCCATGGGGTCAAAGAGACAGGTGGAAAGAGAAGGCCTTAAGGAATAGTACAGAAAGTGATATAAGAAACAAAAATGATATAAGGAACAAAAAAAGCTTTTGAATTAGAAGGATCCTACACGGGAGAGACGGTGTCAGCCTCACTGTACGAAATCTTCAGGCACTGAAGATTTATTTAAAGGTAATAACAGAATTCTAGAACTGAAAAGAAAGCAGAAGTCAACATTAAAATAAAAAATAAAATGGAGAGACATAAACCTGGGCAAGGAACATACAAAACTACAAGAACATAAGACAAAACCAAAAGACATTTTTAGAAGCAGCATGTTAAAAGCATAGGCTCCACTAATTAAAAGTCTTTCAAATACCTCAGAAAACGGAAGCCTGAAGTAGAATCTGCAAGGCCAACAGACCACCAAAATACAAAAAATGCTCAGAGTAGAGTCAGCCTTTGCAGAAAACAAATCATTTTCACCACTGCACACTTTAGAGCCAGGCAGGCTCCAACCTTTGAGCCACTCTTGAGAGAATCAGTGTGACAAAAGTCAGCTTTCACATGCAGGGAGGTTAACAAGCTGGGCACCACAACTATCCCTTCTTTGCAAAACACATTCACAAACGACTGCAAATGGGTGACCTGTGACATAATTTGCAGGTGATAAAAATACTTAGTATAGCCCACAACTAAATCTGACTGACACAGAAGATGAATGAGCACTTTCCAAAGTGATTTTTTTTATCACAAGAACCTGGGATCTCCCAATGAATTTAGATTCATGGAGCAAATTCAAATACAGAAAAGAATTTCTTTTCTCAGACCAGTTCATAATTATATTACGGAATCCAATGCCAAACTACATCGCAGAAGACAAAAATGGGTTAAAAAGTGGATTAGAATCATGGAGGTCAGTTTAATCCATACTTAATATCAACACTCAGAGTCTGGAAGACAGTTTTTTTTTATTGCTTATTATTTGTAAACGGCATATAACCAAGATAGGAAAACTTGGCACTTGCACTTATTTTTCCCCTAAGTACCTCAGAGAAGCTGCTTTTGGAGAGAGCACTAGCTAAGCCTCTCATCTGACCTAACACAGCCATGCTTCTGTTCTTATCTTTAGGAACATTTCTCTATCTCAGCCCAGGATCATGAATAGACAGAATAGGAGGTGACAGTCCTGATGCTGAATCTCAGATAGTAAGGACTGTCACATGTCCATTCCCTTCAAAAGCGCTTTGATACCCTGCTGTGCTGGAAGCCTTGCCCAAGGGGGGCGAGGGTAGAGAACAGAGGAGTGGAAAGAGCAGTTTGACCCAAAAAGCTAGTTCCTTTTATTGCAACTTACCACGCGCTAGGTAAGTGTGTACATAAATGCAGCATGTGTTTCAATCCTCTCCTGGCCATATTTAACTTCTTTCTTCAAAAACCCACTTCTGTTTCTCCAATAGTGAAGAAAGCTGAATCATGCTTCTAAAAAAGAAATCCCTATTTATTGTTCCTTTTGTTTCATCACCATCCAGTTTTCTATCCCTATCCATGACCTCATACAAAAAAGGCAGAGGCATAGTTGATTGTCTACACAATACTTAAAACGTACTGGGGGTTTCTATAAGCAGACAGTAAGTCACAGGATGGCGTTTCTTTGTTCTCACCTCTTTTCAGGAATATAAATTTAAGACTTTCAGAAGTTCTACGAAATAAATTATTCCTTTTCATTTTTAAAACCTGTTCTAAATCCACCCACACCTTCAATCATGTTATATGGGCCAGGGCGTGTTAGAGGAAAAAATGTCAGCCTCACCATTCTAAAATATTTTCAGGATTATACAACTAATGTATCATGTCACAAAAAAATTAGAAAGCCTCCCTAAACAGTTAAAATGAATTTTATTTCTTAGTTCAGTACCAAGACTAAAGAGAGATTAGCGGGGAAGCTAAAAAAGGGGGCTAAAGGAAAAAATTAAACCATATTTAACAGAAAAGAGTTACTAATTTTTACAATTTTTTTATGTCTACATTTATGGTTATTTTACCAAACAATTTAATAGCTGCGAAATATTTAGCAGAAGATGAAATCACTTATATTCCCTAACAAATTCCTTATTTGTCAGAGATACTTCTACATCCATGGTTTAATCTGCCTTCAATAATGTTTCCTTAACTAAGAGCCCCATTATGGCCTAACACAGAAGTGGTCCAAGCCATCGTTCCTGTACATAGGAAATCACTACATTACACTGCCGTTAGGGAAGAAACAGATAAATTTAACTGTAAAATAAAGATTAATCTGTGCACCTTTCCAATAATTGAGAGAAGCAGCAAACATCAGGAAAACAAAAAAAAAATACTAATAAGTAACACTTGATTCAGCCAGACTTCAGAATGAAGTTATCCGCAAATGCTCCAGAACACATCATCCTTCAGAAAAAAAAAAAAAAAAATTACTCAGCTTGCTGATTGTGTACCTTTCTGCCAAAAGAGCCGTTATTCCATTGCATTCTCCCAATAGTCCTTAAAAAAAGGTTGCAAATACTGTCCCAGGTGTGGTGAAAAAGCTACTTGACCTCGTTAGAACATGGTAGGAGGGGAAAAAAAATGTCCCTGTATCCTAAAGATATTCTGACCTCCTAGATGAAAAATAGTGCAAGAGTGATGACCAGTTCCCAAAATGTTGACATATTACAACATATCATTAAAGAAAATGAGAACAGCACGCAAGAGAACATTTTGAACTGCAAAAGCAGCAATTCATTCATCAGAGTTCGGGGATAATTGATGTCATTGCAGAAAGCTGAAACACTGCACATGAATCTGACTAACCACATTCAAGAAATACTGGAACAAGACTTGAGAAGAGGGACCATGGCAACAGAAAGCTTATAACAGGAAACTAAAGAAAGCTGGTTTGGGCAGTCTAGTAAACAAAGGTGGAGACGGGACTGCTGCCTATAAATAGGTCAGGGCAGTAAATACCAGCGAAGAGTGCCATTTCAGATAGAATGCACTTCTGGAACAGGAATAAATGGATGAGAACTGACTGTGAATAAATTTAGATCAGAAATCAGAAGCAGCTACCCAACCGTTAGGCCCGGCATGTCAGTGGACTGGAGAGTCAAGAGGAAAACCCACCTACTTTAAGATGGAGATTGGTCACCTGATGACATTAAGTGGGCTTGTAATAGCAGGAGATTGACTCAGTGAACCTGGGGAGGATTACTTTTTTTAATTTCATTTTTTAAAAAAAGACTTCTATGTTCCTAGTAGCTGACCACTAACACATCTTTCTTCCCAATCAAAGAGTCATCCTCCCCGCTGGCCTCCTAGACTGCTGAAGCAATGAAAACCTCCCATTTCCTCTCCAAGGGCCAAGCAAGTACTTTTAGAGAAGGAAATGTACTCAACATGCTGCTTCTCACACCTTTCCACTTCCACAGTAGGGATGCAAAGAGAGCAGCTGGATCGCCATGCGCCATGGAATATGGTTCATTCTCATGTAATAGGAAGTAGCAGAGAAGGGTCACAGAAGATCAGTGACAAACGCTATCGTGCTCTACCCTCTGCAGCGCTAGAGTTGTAGAGTGATTAGGCACATTAGACAGTGAATTCCAGCTGCAAACTGCATCAGCTTAGACTTTTTCAGAAAGGAGAAGGGAACAGTTAAAACCACCAAGTGATTACTTCTAGTATCTGTGAAGTTCTTAGTGATCCTCATTTCTGAATGAGAGCCTACACTGGATTTTGTAAGCAGGTGGGAATGTTCTCTCCCTGCACTTTGGGCAGACCAAAGGCCAGTGAATGCAGACAACAAAACACCAGCAAGCACTGCTATGAAGCTGTGGACAGGCAGCATCACACTGGGCTAACGTGGTCCCCCTGGGCCTGGACAACTTCTGGCACATTTATCAGCACGATCAAATTGTCTTTGGTTTCTCCACTTCATCTCAACATTGGCCTACAGTGCCAACCTTTGCAAGATGACTTGAACAACCAAATTCTCTCACCTTCCTTTGCCTTTGCTGTGGCCAGTTTGGCTGTCATCTCTTTGGAAGAAAGGAGGGGTGAAATTAAAGACAGAGAGCAAGGTGCTTGTGAGAGTCCCCCACCTGTAACACTCACTTCCTCTGGCGGAAGGCACTATAACCCTTCACAACACGAAGAACAAAGCTTTTTTTTTTTTGCTGCACTTTCAGAATGTCATTGACAACAGCATTGCAGTAGTAGCATGTACTGAACGCAACCAGTAGTGATTATTAGTATTGCCTTCATTAAACTCTTTCCACTGCGACACCACATGACATACCTATCTGTTACTGCAACAGAAGAGATACCGAGAAGTGGGAGCAACAGCTTTTCCTTCTGTAATCTGAAAGGACTCTCTTCCATGGAGATAATGTGTTCCCGAATGTCTCTTACCCTAATGTACCATGCCATAAACCTAGTGTCAGCAGAAAAGAAAGTACATAAACTGCTAGAAGACTATTAAAGGGGCATACAATAAATTACCATCAATGACCTCATGCCAGACTATTAAGTGTAAGAAGCATGTAAACTGACCCATTAACATCTTCCTAACAGATGGTTCAGAGACACTTTGTTGGGAGAACCAGTGTAGCTTTCCCAAAAGGTGGAGGTTAATACATACTGCTTTTTACCATATGGGCCTTAAATAGGAATTTAAAGTTAAACCAGTGCGTTACTCAAAGACAGATGGTATGGGGAAATAAAGCTTATTTCAAGAGGCACATTGTAGTAATCGATACTAGTGTTCTAATAACTACATTAGATTTTACATTTCTTATTACATGCTTATACTTTAAACCATTTCTTCTCTTAAGAACTCACACTGAGGCTGTGTGCCTATTAAGTATAGGAAATATCGTGCAAATATTAAGACATCCCACAAGTCTTGAGAGACGTGTATTTTGTTTATACTATTTCCTATGTAGCTGCAGAGTTACTTTTTCAGTCTGCCAAATAATAAGCTTTTATTAGAAGCCCCTCTCTCATGTAACATACCTCAGACTAGGAACATAGGAACTATCATTTAGCCTTGCCAGAACATGTGCGCATATATATATATATATATATATAAATGTACTTCTTCCACCTGCGTTCTTACATAGTTACAAAAAGCTTACTGGCCCCTTTTTCTTAAAAATGCTTACCAACTCATCTCTGGTTTTAATACAACAAAACTTTGTTAGTTTTGTCCTAACTGTTCAGTACAACAGCAACACAACACTTCAAACTCGCACAGCATACCCCACCGCAAGATCTTCTAAATAAGAAGTTCTCCAAGCTTAGATGTGCTTAATGGATGCCCTTCGAAATATCACAGTTACAACAGGTTATTCTATTTCTTCAACTGAAGTGACTCCCACGTGGTAAACAGAGGCTGGGAAGATGAGGAAGTGAAGGCAGGGCTTTGTACTGCACCCAGGAGGACCTCTACTGGTTGCCTTCCTTGGTTGGCCAGGGTTACTCCAAAACAGACCTGGTGTGTTCCGCACACCAGAGCTACCACAGCAGAAACCCACACCACGGAGATGCTTCCTGGCATCACAGGATCTTGGCACAGAGCTAAGATCGACGCTGTGCATTCTTTTAGTTAAAAGGCATGTTTTTTCTCTTCACTGAAGTCAAGATCGAAGCTTCTTTGAGTTAAATTTTACATCAAGATCTAAATTCTCAGATAGCTGGTTACTGGCTGCCACCCCCAGCCTGGTGGTTCTTCAAGTTATGTGAACCTCTATCCCCAACAAGAGAATATGAGCATACACTAGCTTTCATCTGCATCCTGAAGTTCATCAAGTGTGAAACACTGCATTTCTGAACTTTTCTGGCCCCTCTGCTAAGATCCAGAAGAGCTCTGCAGTAGAGCTATTCTTGGGTTTTGGTCTTCAGAAGAATTCAGCAACAAACAGCCTGCAGATGAGCTCATTTTGCCTTAACCCTGCCAGCCTCGTAAGTGTGAAAATTTCGGGGCAAAAATTAATTCAACAGAGAAATAAGCAGCCACTCTCCATTCAACAGATTTTTATTTTTTTCCCCAAGGATGCATAACTGCATTCATACCTGTTCGAAGACTCTGGATTCCAGACTAAGCCAAGAAAACCAGTGTTGAAAAACACTATTGCCTCGCCACCTAGGTGTGGCAAAAATCTCTTTGGTGCCTGCTGTGTTCTTGTCTATCTTTACCTACTACTGATTTGCAGCACGAATGCTGTGCTCCTCCCTCACCCCCTGACAAATGCCAGCTGCTTCTGGGCAGTGGGCATTCCCCAAGGGATAGAGTTACCCGTCAGCCCCACCACAGAACCAGTGCCAGTGGGAAAAACTGACATCTCATACACCACAGGTTGCTCTCGTGCTTTTGGAGAAATCCCTCTTTGCTGTCAAAATACAAAGACATGAGAATGGGCTTTTTTATATCCTCCTCTCTGCTAGTTGCAGCCCAGCGGCAAAGTCCTGGGGGTAACAGCAATAAAAAAAAAAAAAGGGAATACTTTACATATGGCAGGTATCAGCTACACAGCTATGTAACTGGGGGGTGTCCCAAGGAAAGCTTTCGTACTGCCAGTTCAGGTTGTAGTCACATGTACTATGATAGAACTGCAGCCACAAACACTTATTTACCTAAAAACATACTGACCAGGCTTGAGCACCCCACAGTGGATGTGGCCTAGAGACCAGAAATCACAGTTTACCAGCATAACAGTGTTGTCTCCCAGTTAGTTAAAATCATAGCCAGGGTCAAGCTAGGTTTAATTACGCAGCATAGTAAGAATTAACACTTCAGTAAACATCTTCCTCTTGCAGGCAGAAATAAGCGACAACTGGCAACTGCTGCTCTCCTCTCCCCACCAGAAGCACACCAGGAATGTATCCCACATGCACACCTATCCCAGTGGGAGCAGGGAAAGCAAACCCTGTCTTACAGATGGAGATGAAAGCAATTCTTTTACTGAGCAACAGCTCCCTGAGGCACACGAAGGCAGAGCTCAACAGGAAGGCCTGAGGTTGCTCTGCAGCGTGACCGAGCAGCCCATCTGGCAAGGGTGGACCAGGTCCCTCCAGAGACACGGCATGCCCTTCCCCAGGACGGGGGAAGAACCAAAACACCATCCTACCCCCTTTTCAATAGAAAGCAAGCAGAGGAACACTCCTCCTACCTGAACTCGGGGTGGAGGTTTGGCCGCAGCCCATAGAAAGCCGCTGACAGAGTCACTAGCCACCCGGGTTTGTAATTCCCATTCTCACACTCCAGGTAAGGCAAGGACCACCTGATGTGGTTCTTATCAGCAGTGAAGCTCTCCCGCCTCTTCCAGCTGTTCTCCAAAGTTTTGGGGCCGGTGTTTAAGACCTTCCTGTGCAGGTGTGGCCTCCACTTGCGCTTCAAGCTGTGGAACCACTCTGTTTCCACAGAGGCATTAGCCAGGCGGTGAGCCGAGGAGGACAGGTCCTGCAGGAGGACCTGGCTCTCATGCCTGCTGGCCTGGAGGAAAACCTGGGGGGCGGAGAAAGGCTCCGTGCTGAAAGTGATAGCTGCCCTGGAGATGTTGGGGTCCCCCTCCAGGAGGCTCCTGATCAAGGCGCGGTACCACTCCATGTCCTCCTGCAAGTTCTGCTCCCGCGACTTATTGCTCTGGAGGATCATGTTGAGGAAGTTGGTGGCGTGGGTGAGGGTGTCCAGGGCGCCGTGCAGAGAGGGGTGCGAGGTGAAGCGCGACTTGCCGGCGAGGCTGGCCAGCTCGTACCGCCCGGAGCAGTTGGCACGCCGCAGCTCCCGGGAGTCGCCCGTGTAGAGGAACGAGGCCACGTCCTGGGGCCCCTCCTCGGCGAGCCGCTGCGCCAAGATGGTGCTCTCCGTAGAGCGGCTCCGCGGGGCCGGCGCAGGCTCCCGGCTCTTGATGTGGTTGTAAATCGGATGCCGCCCTCCGAGCGCCCGCTCCCGGCCGCGCACCGCCTGCCCTTGGCCGGCGGCGGCCCCGAGCCCCCACGGGGCGAGGAGCAAGAGGAGAAGGAGCCGGAGCAGAGCCATGTCCCCCGGCGCTCCCGGTCGCGCCGGCACGGCGGAGCGGCTGAAGACGGGCTGCGCGCAGGCGGCCGCGGCGCAGGGGCAGGAACGCGCAGGGGCGGCCGAGCGGCAGCGGGACGGGGAGCGGCCCCCGGCCC